>CM041549.1:35097-183506 GCA_023238725.1 Scortum barcoo
TGTTTGTTAACAGTATTTAAATGACATTTTTAATGTCCATCTAATCACTGCAGGTGTATAAATAGTAGTTATATTTTAAAAGCTGCATTTAAAGAAATTATTTAATATGGAAAAATTATTAGGATCCATAAATCACATCATGAATTACATAGTAGTATTAAAAGGTGGAGAAGAAAATGTTTTTAGTAAAAAAAAAATTCGACGTCAAATGATGTAAACTTTACATTTAAGTCGATGGTTCTTCAGAAACAGCATACAGTGAGGTAAAATTCCCATAAAAAGGTGAGTCCAAGTCTTTTACACGGCCTATTTGTGATCATCAAAAGTGAACAAAATAAGCAATCACAAAAGATTTTTAAGAGTTTGAAGAAAGCTGGACTTGCTGGAGGTTGAAGATGTTTCACCTCTCATCCCAAAGTCAGAACTGCAGAAGTCTTAAAGCGCCTCCAGGAAGTCCAGCTGATGACTGTGAATCTTTAGACAGATTTATAAGAGAGTGTGAACATTTTATCTAAAATATTAAACATTAAAAGAAACAGCTGTCTTTTAAAAGCCTGTACATCAGAGACAACATCACCGCATCCTTTTTTATTCATCCATTTTTATCTAATCTTTAATGTGACAATATGAGTTTTAATGAGGAGATGATCAGTGTCAGATTCATGGAAAAAAATTGTAATTAAGGATTTAAAATTCACTAGTGCAGATTAACGGGACTCAAACATGCAGCTCCACCAGCAACGTCTCTAAATGCACAGCAGGGTGCCGAGTCGATCACATCTTATAGTTCTGGTAGTTAAATCGCTTAAATACCAATCGTTGATAATCCCTTCAGTCAATATAAGATCTGATCCAATCAGTTTTATTTTGATGGATTCATGTTTTTCTGATTTAAGTCAGTTTGGAGGCTGTCAAAGCTTCATTATAGTTACGCGATAATACACAGACAAAAAATAATGCCAACTTCACTGATTGATTAACAAAATTCACGCACTCGTTTCATGACTTCAGTGTAAAGAACATGAACAAAAAAAAGGTACAAAAGCCTTTTTTTTTTTTTTTTTTTTTTAAATAACCTTGTACGAGGTAGTAAGGCTTCGGAGAAAATACTAAGATAGACTTTTTAAAGCTGTCTGGTCTGTAGTTAAACACGGCTCCAAACAGCAGCGAGCAACAACTGAAAATATCAAATTGGTGTCACCAGAGTTGCTTTTGGGTAAAACAGCCGACGTCCTCAGTCTGAATCTGCAGAACGAGCCTGCTGTCAGTCACAGTCTGTCTTTGTGAATTAAAATGATAAGACTGGTGTCAAAAAAAAAAAAAATCCAATTTGAGCAGCTCTATCAAAGCAGACCTGTTAAAAAGGAGCAAACACGACTTCAAAGTCTCCGTTTCAACAGGACGTTGTGACATTCGCCTCTCAGCGGAGCCTCTCTGACAGAATCGATCGCTCGATGCCGCCTGCCGCACCTGTCTGGAGGACTTGATCAGCGTCGCAGAGCGCCGGCTGGAGCGGCCGACGGTCGCGGCCTTCTCCACCCGCTCCAGCAGGATCCTGGTTCTGGGGATGTGACTCCATGACACACCGAGGCCCGGCTGCACCTTGCCACCGCCGCTTCTCGTGACGTGGTTGGTAACCTGCAGATTCAGACAGAGACATGTTCAGCCTTTAGTTTGTTTTCTCTTCCCTCTCTCGAAGGATTATCTTCTGTTTATGGTTTAGTACAGCTAAAATCTAAAGTCTGACTTTTAATCAAAGGGAACCATCAAATTATCTTAATCTTCAGATATTTTTCTTTTGGTGCATGCTTTTTTTTTTAAATGCGAATTACTTCCATATTTTACATAATTATAAACCTCCAGTCACACATCTGACCTCACAAACAGGCTTCTGTTTTCAGCCTTTAATTGTGAGAAATAAGTCACCTTTTGTTTTTTATCTTCATTTTATTTACTTTACCCAAATGAAGGTGAAACAAAAAAGAAGAAAAGTTGAGTTTTCTTTTCACGTCTCTGAGCGATAACAAGAGGAAGCATGAGAGGGTTTGCGGAGAGTTTAGACCGACGCTGGAGAAGCATCCTGCATTCAGAGAGGCGGCCGTCAGGCAGCGTGTCATCCTTACCAAAGCAACGACATTGAAGTCCTTCGCCGTCGTCTTAAGAAGTCCTGCTACTTGTATCATCAAGGACATGCCTGGAGGCACAGGAAGTTGTAGAGGTTTGTGCGTGTGCAGAATAGTCTCAATGTCTTTCACTGGTACTTTCCAAGTAAATCAAGAGAAGCAACTCAACAATCTGCAGATATTATTACAAGCCTGCAGGGCCCTGTGGACGGCAATGAGTTTGGTCCAGATAGAAAATATTAGACTGACCTGACATTTGATAAAGATGTTTTAATCAATAGTAATAAATAAATAATAAATGGTCACTAAAAATCTGTTTTTTCAGCTTTCTAAAACATTTCAAAGTTAGCACAGTTTGCGTTGTTTCATGTGACAGATTTCTGTATTTCTGGTTTTAAAGTGTGAAGGGCTAAGTTGGAAAAAGTCACATAACTTGCAGAAGAAATCAGGATTTAGCAACATCTGAATGAAAATTTCAAGTTCCTTTATATTGTCACTATAAAAGTACGGTGAAATTTGGAGCAATGTGGTGCAAAACATGCAAAAAAAAAAAAAAGAATACAAAAGCAATATAAACTTTGTCTAAAATGAAGAAATGACGATAACTACTAAAAAAAAAAGTCGAGGCAGAAATAGTTATTGCAAAGAATAAGTGCACAGTCTGATGAAAGTTTTCATTTTCTTCCAGCTGTGAGGAGCTCTGAGGTTTCTTTTGTACAGCAGTGCACAGCAGAAGACTAATGTGCATCAACAACACTCAGTAGTTTTCTTCAGTGTGCATACTGACTGTTTTGAACACACTCTTCTTGTGTGAACACGCCTCATCATCAAACCCTGCCTTGTTTTCAGTTTGCAGTCTGGAGGTTTTTCACAGCTTCAGTCCTGTTAGCATGCTCAGCAGCTCATGTCGTTGTGACCTCTGCAGTCCAAAACGCCACTTTATGAACCACTGAGCGCTCTCTCCACCAGCCTCGTGGGAAAAATCAAAATGGAAATTTTTACCTGTTGTCCAGCTGAAGGTTGCATCTTCGAGGTATTTTTTTGTAATCTCAGATATCCACTATCTGTCTGGAATGATAAAATGTTTGCCTGGGGCAGGAGCCAACACGTTTCCACGACTGTGGGCCACGACGAGTTCAGCGACCCAGTGTGTGGAAATGTGTTGGATTTAAACTTTGGTTTCACCTCGGGTAAATATTTTATCATTCCAGGCAGACAGGAGACATCTGAGATCACGAAAATGATCTTTGAAGATGTAACCCGCTGGTGGAGAACAAGAGCTCTGACTCTCTAAAGGTCCGCAGAGGAAACCAACTGAATCAGAGAAACGAACTGAGAGTTTCTTTTTACAAAGTCCTGTGAAAGTACTGATTCATTTATGTGGAAGCTAATTCATCTCAATTTTTACTCATTACTGAAGTCAGCTTGTTCTCTTGGTTATTCTCTCTCTTTTGTGTTGTCCTGATTAAGATTTGTTTCATCAGTTTTTTGTGGGTTTGAACCAATAAAATACAAATAAACTCCAATAAACAATCTGATGCAAATGAGCCATATCTATCTTATAAAAAAGCTCAAGCTGAGGTTGGTCGGTCCATGAAGGGAGTTTGTTTAAAGCATCTACAGCTTCACAACTTATTTTTGTACACTTGATGTTTTAGTCAAAGTTTCACTGCCTTTCGTTTGAATGACTTTTCACAGTTGCTCATGGCAGGTTTTATTTTAGTTCTCCTGCTGAATCCTGTTGTAGTGGAGTGTTTAATTAAATCACAGTTTGGGCTTATTTGTTAACCAACTCTGAGCAATAAAGCTGAATAAAGTTCAACTGTGACAGAGAATATTAATAAGTTTGATTACCAAGAGGCCAGACTGTAGCTGAAGCAGCTCCAAGATTAATGAAAACTGCTCTATTTATAACTAATATCTAATATAAAATCTGATCTTTGACTCTGTATTAGATGGTTTGAAGTTCCTGCTTTCACACTTTATTTTGAAAGAATCTAACTTGCATGTGTCGCTGCCAAAATGTGTGGGGACCCTGTATTCTTTTTTTTACAGATCCCTGACAGACATTTGGAGTTTACAGGCTCCGGAGTAAACACAGCCTCGGGTATGATGGACTATGATGGCCCAGCAGAAAGAGATATTACCTTCATTTTGTTTGCCTCCCAGTAGGGGAGAGATAACAGCACACCGATCACCGCCTTGACAGAGCCGCCGCCAACAGACGCCTGATACAAAATGTGACAAAATTAGATCTCCGAAAATGTGATCCGTCTTCCTCAAAAAAAGTTCCCCAGGTAATGCGGCGGGGACTGTCTGTGTATTTTAAGTAAGAGATATAAAAAACGAGAAGTTGCAAACACACCTGAAGGCCGCCGCTGCATGAAGGCTGCGCAGACAGTCGAGTAAAGTGAAGACGTCAAACAGGCGAAAGATGCGAATCCTCCAAGAAGAGCCTCCATCTGCGGGGTGACACTGTGTTGTTTTAATATTTATATAACAGGTGATATTAACTTAAAATCAGATGTCCTTCATTTCACCTGCTCTTCTGTATTGCTCGTTTCAGCTTGCAGCATTTGGAGCAAACGTTTGGCAGTCAGCCCTCCCGTCGTATCGATAAATATCACACTCTGCTTCAGCTGGTAAGAAATGTGCACTGCGACGCCGAAACACACCTGGAAGACAAGGAGAGGCGTGCAGGGCATAGTTAAAGAAGGTCACGGATAATTTATATTAGCTAAACGGTAAGTATGAAAAATATTCTTGCAGCCGGAGTACAATTTCTTATTATATGGGAGAAGGAGGATTTCTGAAAAGGGGGGATTTATGAGAGTGAAATAATCAGTGATGGAGAGGGAAGGTGGGAAACGTTCACCTGAGATTTGCCACTTCCAGGGCCTCCTGACAGCTCTGCTATCTCTCCGGTATACAAGCCCGATCCAGCAGTTTATCTAAGCTGCAGGAAACAAGGTACGATTCATTACTCACAACTGCCATCCGATGTAATAAACTACTAAATCCAAGTACATCCTCTCTGCAGCCGGGCAAACCCAATAAAATAAAAAAGCTTCCAGACTGTTCTTAACATGTTTGGCCAATTTCTAAGTTCACTTTCTTCTTTCTTATCAACCTTAGACACTTTCAAATTAAATATATAAAAAAAAAAAACATGGCTGGCTTTTCATTAATCTGTGTGTGTGTGTGTGTGTAGTGTGTGGGACTGTTTGTTAGTTATAACTCTACCTACTCTTATTTACTGAAGATCCACAGTAAAAATGCAATACATTGTGAAATGTACACTGATTATTATATATGCATTGACTGTAATCGAGTGAACAACAGCAGGTGAACGCTTGATTTTACCACCATCGCGTCGTGTCTGCTGTTTTTATGGTGTTACTATACTAACTAGTATAGTGATAATATAAATAAATGGCCCAATTTGAGAGGAATTTGTTTGCTCCAGTTGAGGATCTTAACTGCCAATCTTTTAATTTCTTTTTTCTCACGTCCAGATACAGAAAGTAACTCTGTGAATATTGTTGTAATTTATTCCTTTTCTGTCAAACATATTAATAATTTTTTATGAACTAGCTGCAGAGTGGCATATGATCTGCCACATTTTTAGCGTGCTGTAGCTTGTTGTATTGTCAAAAATCTTTTTTTTTTTTTAAAATAAATATTGATTCTGAATATTTGAAATGGTTTTCAGTACTGATCAATACTCAGGTAGCAGCTGTACTTTCTCTCTTTCTCTCCACTCTGACAGCAAGATTAGTAAATGAGGTCATTTAGATATCTTTAAAGGACCTAATCTAAAAGAGAAAATAACAAATGTTTATTTCTAAAAAAGTATGATACTTCTTGTACAGTAGCAAAGAGAAGCTGGAGAGTCGACCTGTAAGAAAAACTCCAACCCCACCAGCTGTATTTCAGCAGCAAAAAAAGTTTGATGCAAACTCAAATGAAGCTAAAAAGCTGAACAGAAGCACATATGCATGGATTATGTTAAATAACAGGCAGTGTTTTCAATTTTTACCGGTGAATATCGATATTTTTCAAGGTGTTATCTGCAGCAACAACTTTTTCTTTTCTTGTAGCTTCAGTGGTCAGTTGGCTTTGTTACTTCCTCTGTTTCTTCCAGTATCATCTGCTCAAACCGCTGCAGAAACATTCCGGAGATGGACACTTTAACTATCTTTTTCCACATCACAGGGATAAACTGTCGAGCGGGGTCTGTTCTTAAGATTTCCAGCCTTGTCAGTCTTGTCGTTGGTTCTTTGTTGCTGCCTTGGAGAAATCTTCCCTGAGCTCTACCTTTATACACCCCAGGTCGTTTACACCCGACCTCCTCCACGTCAGCGTATCCGCTGTTTTTATGTGTTCGCGCTGCAGGGAACTTAAGCAATAAATCACCACAAGGTCCATTAATTTCCCAGTGAGCTGAGAGAACAGAGGCTGGACGGATGTTGGGGACGAGGTTAAAAGAAGGCCGCGGTTTAAAGTTTCACAATCAGCTGTCAACGGCCAAAAACATTCCTGCGCTGCCTAAACCTCCTTCTATACTTCTGATCTCATTTTGTGAACAATAGTTTTGCCCAGTGAGTGCAAAATGGGGCCTGTCCAGTCTTGAAATACAAACAGGAATAAATGTTTTAACGTGAATGGTTGGAGAGATGCTGTGTCCATCATCAGAGTCCACGGGAATCTCTGAAGGTAGTCAACCGATTTTGGGATTCAGCTTGTCAGTTAATGGTGCTTAATTAGTGCTTACTGCAGTAGCTCCTCACCTCGTCATCAACACAATGTAATGTTATGAAAGGGCATAATAAAAGAAGCAGAAACAACATAATGCCTGTTCAGTCTGCAGCTGTGGATTGCTGCATAAATCAGAGCTTCTGGCTCCTTTCCAGCTTCTATCTACATTTTGACCAAACCTGATGGTACACACATCAGAATAACACAATTTATTTTCATATTTTGGTCAATTTTGGATAAATTCACCCACCATTTTGTTTCTATTTGCTAAAAAATGAAGCACTTTCAACTTGCGATAAAGCTAATCGGCTCATCACATTTTTCAATTCTGTTCAGTGGGTACTGATCTTAGTGTGGGCTGGGTATCAAACCTCAATACTTTGACCCAAATATGTCCATATTATACACAAAAACTGCTGTCATCGGCAACGAAATACACATTTTGGTTCTTCTTGTTATGCTGGTTTAATTTAGTTTGTAATTTTGGAAAAGTTCTTCTGCGTATCAACAACATAAGACTCTGATGGAGGTATTTCTATTTTCACCAACTCCATTAGAAAGAGCGCTGTTTTGCACTTTTATTTTGATCACCATTGGCAAAGTGTTTGTTGTAATGCTTTAACCATCTGTTCGTTCAGCGGCGGACGGATTGGATTCATCCGCGTGGACCATTCAGACCAGCGGTCTGTGCAGTTTGTGGAATCTCATCATCTTTAGCTGCAGGTGTGATGACGGATGTGACAGCGAGGCCGTTAAATCTGCATGGCCAAGGTCCTCCAGTTTGAGGGTTAAGCATCTCCGGGGAGCTTGTGCTTTGGCTGATAGCGGTTCTCATCGCCCACAGCGTGATTGTGAAGAGGAGAATTGGCGGGGATGTTCATACACGACGGAGCGGAGAGGGCCGCGCTGTTGATGAAACGTCGGGGTGTGTTCCTGCGAGGGTTTGGGCGAGGCAAAAGTGATTGTCCTTGAGAAGCCGCAGATTCAGATTTTTTTTCATGAGCTGCACTCAGTGAGATCAGAAATCTGTGCAGCTCCCTGGAACAAAAGGTCTTCTTCATCTGAGTGTATGATTGGAGTGGAAATAATGAAGAGGCTCAGATTGTGTCGTTGGGTCTAGTTTTCTTGAAGAGCCCTTGGAAAGAAAAGGCTTTGATTCCTGTGGACAAGAGCCGGACCCAAATGTTCAACTATTGGGATGTTTGTTCTTCAGGTAGATATTCAGCATTCGATTCAAATAATCTTCTTTTTTTTAGGTGTGATGATTGATTTAAGGCTTCAATTTGTGTTAATGTGTTAAAGAAACCAGGAGGCCCCAAAGTTTGAAAGATGTCTTACCTTTCCAGCTGTGGGCATAAACAAAAGATTCAAAAACAACATGATGCCTTTTCTTCAATCCATCGTAGCTTTGAATCACTGCATAAATCACAGCTTGTGGCTCTTTTTCAGATCTTACATCATTTTTTGGGGCAGATTTTTGGTTATTTTACAGCTAAGAGTACATTTTGTGCAAACCTGAGCATACACACACGTCAGCATAACAATTTTTTTTTAATTTTAATATTTTGGTCAATTTTGCAATAATTCATTCCACCATAAATGTTGCAGATAGCTGCCGGTAGCCTTTGAGTGAATTCAATTATTTTTTCAGCCCTACTGTGGACAGATATTTACTTCCTGTGGCCATACCCGACGCCAAGATTATAATAAACAAACAAAACATGGGAATTAAAAAGCAGGAACATCGGTGTCGAACTTTATTGTGAGGCTGTTGAGAGCAGCTAACATTGTTCTCCAAGGCCGTGACAGAAGACAAGGCTGGATTTTATCACTCGGTTACACCCATGTGTTTCTATAGCAGCCTATACATGAGATTGTAATGTCATCGTGCCATTATACTGTCAAGTGTTGACAAAAATATGATGTGGGCTGCATGATACACAAGCTGATGAAAGCTATAAATCACCACAGCAGCGGGAAATCTGATAAGGTTTGTTTACTTTTTGTTGTTGTTTGTCTTTGGACGTATTGTTTGATGAATGACTGCCATTTATTATTCGTTATTAATGATTATGCTGCTTTTGTGTTTTGCCATTTGAGCTGTGATGGAGGTGAGAGAAACTCGAGGTCCATTAAGGTGTCGTGAATGTTTTTGTGCCGCCAAAGACAAATGCTTCTTGAAAATTTTTAAAGGAGGCAGCTAAATAATGAAAATACAGTTAAACTATAATCCGATTAGAGAAGAATGACTGACAACAAATACTCCTCTACCTACATCACTGTAGATTTTAAAAAGGCATTATGACAGAGATAACTAGATAGAGAATCTAAGTATAACACATTTATTTTATCATGTTATAGTATAAGTTTTATTGGAGCTCTGGTTGAACTTCTGACATTTATACTATTTTTTTAATAATTTTATTTCACTGTGCAAATATCAAACAGCTTGAAGAAGAAAGGCAAAAGTTAATAAGAGCAACAGACATTTAAATAATATGACGGTATATAAAGCATCATATTATAAATAATATAAACAGTGTTAACAGTCTTCAGGGCTTCAGGCTTTAAGAAAGAAGAGTCTACATTTAGCTGCCTTCACCGAGCGTGATGAAGAAAATGTAAATATTCAAATCTCTTTTCATTTCATTCTCCTCTTAAATAGAAAGCTGCAAAAAAGTTTTTCAGATTCAGATTCAGATTTCACATTTCCTTTATTAGTCCCACAGCGGGGAAATTTACAGCGTAACAGCAGCGAAGACACATAGTGGGAAATAGTCAATAAGAGTTTAAGACATTAAATAAAATAAAATAAAATGAAATAAAAGGTAAAATTATCCAAGATAAATAATTATAACTATGACTGTAAGTAAACCTGTACATAGTACAGAGGGAGTATGTGCCTGAGAGTATACATATGAGAAATATATATAATATACTCAGGGAGTGCAAAAAACAGTGAAATTGTGTTATTGTTTATTGTTCATTGTCCATTGTCTGCAGACTAGCGGGCATTTTGTTTGTTGTGTAGTCTGACAGCAGCAGGCAGGAAGGACCTGCGGTACCTCTCCTTCACACAGCGTGGATGGAGCAGCCGCTCACTGAAGGAGCTGCCCAGAGCTGTCAGACTGTCCTGTAGTAGGGTGGGACGTGTTGTTTAACAGGGATGACAGCTTAGCCATCATCCTCCCGTTTCCCACCACCTCCACTGAGTCCAGGGGGCATCCCAGGACAGAGCTGGCCCTCCTCACCAGTCTGTCCATTCTCCTCCTGTCCCTGTCCGTGATGCTGCTGGCCCAGCAGACTATCCCATAAAAGATGGCTGATGCCACCACAGAGTCATAAAAGGTCCTGAGGAGTGGTCCCTGCACTCCAAAAGACCTCAGCCTCCTGAGCAGGAACAGTCTGCTGTTGCCCTTCTTGACAAGGGCATTGGTGTTGTCCGACCAGTCCAGACTGTCATTTAGGTGAACACCCAGGTACTTGTAGGACTTCACAGTGTCGATGTCCGTTCCCCTGGATGCTCACCGGTGCAGGCGGAGAGTGGCTACGCCTGCGGAAATCCACCACCAGCTCCTTGGTTTTACCAGCGTTGATCTGGAGGTTGTTCCGCAGGCACCAGTCCTGCAAAGTCCTGAATAAGTCCTCTGTACACTCTCTGTCGTCCCCATCTGTGATGAGGCCAACAACAGCAGAGTCATCAGAGAACTTCTGGAGATGGTAGGATGGAGTCATCCATCCATCCATCCATCCATTTTCATCCGCTTGGTCCGGGACCGGGTCGCGGAGGCAGCAGTCTGAGCAGAGATGCCCAGACTTCCCTCACCCCAGACACTTCCTCCAGCTCTTCCGGGGGGATCCCGAGGCGTTCCCAGGCCAGCCGAGAGACATAGTCTCTCCAGCGTGTCCTGGGTCTTCCCCGAGGCCTCCTCCCGGTGGGACACGCCTGAACACCTCCCTAGGGAGGCGTCCAGGGCATCCGAAATAGATGCCCCAGCCACCTCAGCTGACTCCTCTCGACAAGTGGCGAGCAGCGGCTCTACTCCGAGCTCCTCCCGAATGACCGAGCTTCACCCCATCTCTAAGGGAGCGCCCAGCCACCCTGGAGGAAACTCATTTCAGGCCGCTTGTATCCGCATGATCTTGTCCTTTCGGTCATTACCCAAAGTTCATGACCATAGGTGAGGGTGGGAACGTAGATTGACCGGTAAATCGAAAGAGCTTCGCCTTTCGACTCAGCTCCTTCTTCACCACGGCATCGGTCCACTGCACACTGACCGCATAACTTCGCGGACGCTGCACCAATCCGCCTGTCAATCTCACGCTCCATCTTTCCCTCACTCGTGAACAAGACCCCGAGATACTTGAACTCCTCCACTTGAGGCAGGACCTCTCCACTCACCCGGAGAGGGCACACCACCCTTTTCGATCGAGAATACCATGGCCTCGGATTTGGAGGTGCTGATTCTCATCCCAGCCGCTTCACACTCGGCTGCAAACCGCTCCAGCACATGCTGAAGGTCCTGGCTTGAAGAAGCCAACAGGACAACATCATCTGCAAAAGCAGAGATGAAATCCTGTGGTTCCCAAACCTGACTCCCTCCTCCGGCCCCTGGCTTACGCTTAGAAATCCTGTCCATAAAGATTATGAACAGGACCCGGTGACAAAGGGCAGCCCTGCCGGAGTCCAACATGTACTGGGAACAGGTCTGACTTACTGCCGGCAATGCTGAACCAAGCTCCTGCTCCGGTCGTACAGAGACCGAACAGCCCTTAGCAAAGGCCCCGGACCCCATACTCATGAGCACTCCCCACAGAATACCACGAGGGACACGGTCGAATGCCTTCTCCAGATCCACAAAGCACATGTGGACTGGTTGGGCAAACTCCCATAAACCCTCCAGCACCCTGCGGAGGGTATATAGAGCTGGTCCACTGTTCCATTCACCAGGACGAAAACCGCATTGTTCCTCCTGAATCCGAGGGTCGACTATCGGCCGAATTCTCCTCTCCAGTACCCTGGCCTAGAGACCTTCCCGGGGAGGCTGAGAAGTGTGATCCCTCTGTAGTTGGAACACACTCTCCGGTCCCCCTTTTTAAAAAGAGGGACCACCACCCCAGTTTGCCACTCCAGAGGTACTGTCCCCAACCTCCATGCAATGTTGCAGAGGCGTGTCAGCCAAGACAGCCCCACAACATCCAGAGACTTTGAGGTACTCAGGGCGGATCTCATCCACCCCCGGCGCCTTGCCACCGAGGAGCTTACGAACTACCTCAGTGACTTCGGCTTGGGTGATGGACGAGTCCACCTCAGAGTCCCCATCCTCTGCTTCCTCATTGGAAGGCAAGTCGGTCAGGGATTGAGGAGATCCTCGAAGTTCATTTCTTCCACCGTCCGACAATGTCCCCAGTTGAGGTCAACAGCTCCCCACCCGCACTGTAAACAGTGTTGGCAGAGTACTGCTTCCCCCTTCTGAGGCGCTGGACGGTTTGCCAGAATCTCTTCGAGGCCGACCATGAGGTCCTCCTCCATGGCCTCACCGAACTTCCTCCCAGACCCGAGTTTTTGCCTCCAGGACCGTCCGGCTGCGGCTTGCAGCTTGCTTGGCCTGCATTGGTACCTGTCAACTGCGTCCAGGAGTCCCACAGGCCAACATGGTCCGATAGGACTCCTTCTTCAGCCTGACAGCATCCCCTTACTTCCGGTGTCCACCACCGGGTTCGGGGATTGCCACCACGACAGGCACCAGAGACCTTGCGTCCACAACTTCGAACTGCTGCATCGACAATGGAGGCAGAGAACATGGTCCACTCGGACTCAATGTCTCCAGCCTCCCTCGGAATCTGTGAGAAGCTTCTTCCGGAGGTGGGAGTTGAAGACCTCCCTGACAGAGGGCTCGGCCAGACGTTCCCCTAACAGACCCTCACAATACAGCTTTGGGTCTGCCAGGTCTGTCCAACTTCCTCCTCTGCCAGCGGAGTCCAACTCACCACCAGGTGGTGATCGGTTGACAACTCAGCCCCTCTCTTTACCCGAGTGTCCAAGACATACGGCCGGAGATCAGATGAAACGACAACAAAGTCGATCATCGACCTCCGGCCGAGGGTGTCCTGGTGCCACGTGCACTGATGGACACCCATTTATGCTTAACATGGCATGGTTCGTTCATGGACAAACTGTGACTAGCACAGAAGTCCAGTAACAGAACACCGCTGGGTTCAGATCGGGAGGCCGTTCCTCCCGATCACGCCCTCCAGGTATCACTGTTGTTGCCCACGTGAGCGTTGAAGTCCCCCAGTAGAATAATGGAGTCTCCCAGTCGGAGCACTATCAAGTACCCTCCCAGGGACTCCAAGAAGGCCGGGTACTCTGTACTGCTGTTCGGCCCGTAGGCACAAACAATAGCAAGAGACCTATCCCCAACCCGAAGGCGCAGGGAAGCGACCTCTCGCTCACCGGGGTGAACTCCAACACAGTGGCGGCTGAGCTGGGGAGCTATGAGCAAGCCCACACCAGCTCGCCGCCACCCTGGGCAACTCCAGAGTAGTGAGGGAGTCCAGCCCCTCTCAAGGAGCTGGGTTCCAGAGCCCAAACTGCTATGCGTGGAGGTGAGCCCAACTATCTCTAGCCGGTACCTCTCAACCTCCACGCACGAGCTCAGGCTCCTTCCCCCCAGTGAGGTGACATTCCATGTCCCTATTGCCAGAGTTTTGTTCCAGGGATTGGGTCGTCGAGGCTCCCTGCCACGACTGCTACCCAAACCACATTGCACCAGGCCCCTCATGGACCTTCCTGCGGGTGGTGAGCCTACTGGAAGGCGGGCCCACGTCGCCATTTCGGGCTGAGCCCGGCCGGGTCCCGAGGATGGAGTATTGTATGAAAAGTCTGCAGTGTAGAGGGTGAACAGGAAAGGAGCCAGAACAGTTCCCTGTGGAGCTCCGGTGCTGCAGAGAAGCCGATCCGACTCAAAGCCCTGCACCCTCACAAACTGTGGTCTGTGTGTGAGGTAGTCCAAAATCCATGTAGTGAGGTGATGGTCCACCCCAGCTAGCTGCAGCTTGTCCCCAGCAGCCTGGGCTGGATGGTGTTGAATGCACTGGAGAAATCAAAGAACATGATCCTCACAGTGCTTCCAGCCTTCTCCAGGTGAGTGAGGGAGGTGTGAAGGAGGTAGATGACGGCATCATCCACCCCGATGTCAGGCTGGTAGGCGAACTGCAGCTGGGTCCATGAAGGAGCTCACCAGCGGGCGCAGATGGGCGAGGACCAGTCTCTCCAGCGTCTTCATCAGATGAGACGTCAGAGCTACCGGCCTGTAGCTGTTGAGCTCCTTGGGGTGCGGTGTCTTTGGCACTGGGACGATGCAGGACGTCTTCCAGAGTTGTGGCACTCTCCCCAGCTTCAGGCTCAGGGGAAAAAAAACATCACAGTTGTCTGCTGTTATAACAATTATTAAGTCCTACATCAAGTTAAGTTTAAAATTCAGCATTTGTTAGCAATCAAAGCAGGAAATAACACACTGCATTTCAACAGATTACCGTCTATTTACTCTACAAACTACCTGTTACACAAGCACTAATACTAATAATTATAATAATAATGATAACGAACCTCTCTCGTACGTACGTAGTACATTTTAGAAGCAATCACAATCTGCAGTCTCCAACTAAACTAAGTTGAATCAACATCTCCAAAACAGATTCAACAAAATCTTAACATTGTAAACTTCATGAAGGGACGATTTATTGCAGGACTGTTGTTTAATCAGACTGTTAGTTTTAGCAAAGAGTACCTAATAAAGTGGCAGCTAAGTGTTTGCTTCATGACTTTGTCTCTATGTAAAAATCACACACACACAAAAAAAAAAAATGAGCGTCCAAACTGTGACGGGTATGGACGGCAGAGAGCAATCATTCATCAGTTCATCTTGTCGCCAGCAGAGCGCAGCCAAGATGCACAAATCACACCGCTTTTACCCACACGGCCGATTCACTTTCATATCACTAATCCAAAGCACTAACTAATTTATGAAAACCAATTAAAAAGAGCCAGAGAGAGCTGGAAAAAAACACCCGTGTTCATTAATTATGCTGAAACAGTGAGTTTAACTGTAGAAAAGGTACCATGTTATAAATTATGTCACGCTGGCCCATTTCACAGATTTGTCCTGAGCAGTCTGTGTCCTGGCTAAAGAATATTTCCCTCCTAAAAGTGGAATATTTATCTGTGTTATGGTGGCATACAGATGACTAAATCTTTCCAGCATGCATATCTGTGCAAACTTGCACTGGATGCTGCTTTTGGGGGGATTTTTTTCTTTCAAGTCATTAAATTTTGATGATTTCATGTACAGTGAAAATGTTTTTAAAAAAAAGACATGTCTGTGTTTTTTTTTTTTTTTTCAGTGGAATAGTAGTCACGTTAATGCAGCTGATATATCAGAAGCCACTTCAGGTTGCGTCCACGAGCCTAATGGAAGAGGCAAAGAAGTCGCACAGGCCATTTGGAAAACACTCAATCGCTCTGCTTTTTTTTTTTTTTTTTAAACTACAGCTACTCCAGATGCATATTCCACCAGCGCAGGTCAATGCAAATTCGATTTTAACAACACTGAAAAGATTTTAGTTTGATGAAAAAAAAAAAAAAGGATTGATGCAGAGGAATGCCGGTTACAAAACATCTTTGGGAAAGTACAATGCTATTGATTTTTACATGTTATCCTGTGACATGATGGTGGAAAATCAGAAAAAAAAGGAAAAAAAAAAGAAAATGAAAAATTTCTAAATGTCTGCCTCTTTCCAGTGATTGCAGTTTAATCAGAAATAAATCTGGTAAAGCGTGAAAAAGTTAGGAGCATCAACCATCATGTCACAAAAAAATGGACTTTAATGTGAAATATTATCTCATAGTACTGATGAAGAAGTCGCCATACGCTTAAATGAGCATCACCACAGATTGACTTTTACCTCTAACCTTGAACACTTTGGAAATGTGTTTAAATTTGATATGTGGGAAGACTGTCCTCAGGAACACATTTGATTTCTGGACCTTCCTTTAAGCTCTCGTGGCACCAAGCCCACCGTTAAATCCCTCCACGGTGCCCGACAGACAAAGCAGCGTCCTCTGCTGTGTGTGCAGAATCGTCTTTACCTGGGATTTCCAGTGGAGAGGATGGCTGTTGAGCTCAGTAGTTCCTCATACAGATCAGCGCCCGACACGGGGAACGCCGTGTGCTGGGCCAGCAGCACTCGACGGATGGCAAACAGAGCCTGAAATACAAAAGAAAAAAGGAGAGAAAAATTACAGCATGAACCTCACAATACATCTACTCATCAACCTCGACCAGCCTCGCCAGATTGGATAGGTTTCTGCCCAATTGAGCCATCAGGAAAATTTTTGCTTGTGTTGATGCGAAGAGGAGGATTTTCGAATGTAATCATGTCCACACTGTCTGCTCTTGTATCATCACTTGCGACTGTGTTTGCAACCTACATCTGCATTTAAGTGAAACCAGCAGGTCACTTAAAAAAGCATTCACATCAAACAAACCTCAAATTAGCAGAGCTCCCTGTCAGCGCTTGTACAGGGTTCAGGAAAGCACTTCGATTAACAATTACTGCCTTTATTGATTAGTCTACTTATCTTTTGTTGAGTCCATTACAAGTCAGAAACTTTTTAATGAAAAATGAAAAGGTTTTCTTTCTGCCTTTGTTTTCCTCTTACTATCGTCTCTGTCAGCCTTTACATACAGCTCAACAAAGAATAATGGTCATCCATTTTCACACCTTCACTCCCGTGGCGAGGACACACAACATCCAAGAAGACAACTTTAACGTTTATCTTTGTTTTCTCATTTCTGCGGACAACAAATTTACACTCACTGCCCAACTGCCTCCACTGTTTATCCATCCATGTTGTTCTAATGATAAAATGATGCAGAAAAAGAAAAGTCAAAATAAGCCTCTAGCCATCACAAGTTCCTGAAGCCACAAAACCCAAAACCTGTTCTCAATTATTCTGCGACTGAAAAACACAGAAAAGCAGTAAATCTTCACATTTGACAAGATGGAACAAGTAGATATTTGACATTTTTTGCTTTGATTTCTGCAGACAAAACAAAAGAGGACAGAAATGCTAAAAAATTGATGGAGTTAAGAAAAGTTTAGCAGATTTTGTGTTGGTATTATGTCAAGATGTTCTCCAGGAAGGGAATATAGATCTTCTCCAGGAAGGGGATATTTTGATTTAATATCCCCCAAACTATGCATACATTGCTATCTTGACATTTTAATTGCCAAACAAGAATACTCACTGCTCTACACAAGCATGTTGAATATTAATATGCATCTGAGACACCTCTCAGTATTTAAATTTCACAACAGTAAAACACAGGTGCATAAAACACTTGGGCATTATTCTCATTAAAATGGAGTCAACGTAAAGCTGCAGATCGATAATTATAACCTAGTCGATATTGATCTCGACAGGGATTAAACCACACAGGACAACACGACCACGGGGGTCACAGAGACGCTCATCAGTGATGGAGATCGAGGACATATTTCCACGTCAGGACTGAGCGTCAACCGATTGGATTTTCAACTGCCCAATCAATCAGCCTGCATACTGATGCCGAAACGAGAGCATTTGAAGCAGAAGTTCTCCTGAATAACACGCAACTTAAAGATCGAGTAAAATAAGAAATACAATTTCCAGATTCTTATTCTGTGTCCCTGGGTCAAATGTTTTGCAATCTCTTTGTATCTGTCAAATATATCTTAGAAAAGCATTTCTAAATATTCAAATATTAAAAAAAATGTTTTTTTCCTCCTCTAGCAGGATGTTAAATTTGTTGATGACTCATCTTGCACTCGAGGGTTTATACATAAATGTATCAAATCAAATGTAATGTGGGGCATCCTGGTTACTCTCCCATCACATAAAACTGCACTTGACAGTCTGTTTGTGGGTCACACTGGCAATCAAAGTGATATCAAGGGTTGGGTTTTTTTTTTCTCTCTCCAGTTGCAAATTTCATCCTCTGCCTCCCGATCTAACAAAGCGTGGGTGGCATCGCACTCCAAGCTTGCTGTGGCTCTTCTTCACAGACAGAAAACAGCGAGGCTGCCAGAAAACGCCGCCACTTCCTTCTCAATCAGGCCGTCAATCCGAGAGTCGATTATCGCTAAGCCACACCCTTTAACAAGCAATGATTCATATTAAGAATACAATCACTTCAGCATACAGGCAGGTGACATATTAAAGTAAAAGCCATCATAAAGAGTCTCAGTGAGGTGTTGGTCCACCTCCAGAACAACTCTCCTTCGTTCTTTCTAAAGTTATTCCCTCATGTGGTGTTTGATGATGGTGGTGGTGGTGGAGAGCGCTGTCTAACACGTCGCTCCAAAACCTCCCACAGCTGTTCAGTTAAAGTTGAAATGTACTGACTGTGAAGACCAGAGCATCTGATTCACATCATTTTCATCCTCATCAGGACAGAAATGTTTCATCAGAGGATAAAAGATGATCACTCAAAGCAACTTTGGGTTCATTTGCAGTGGATAAGAGAGAGATAAGGGGGACACATTGCCTCAAATGCAGCCGCTAATTGCACTAATTGGACTTGACAGGTTGAACTTTAGTGACCCCACCCCCCCATTACGTATATGCCCCCCGCCAAACAACACTCCCTTTGTTTCCTCAATACAGGAGACACACACACATATGACTGTAAACACACACACGCACACACACACACACACACACACACACACACAACAGCCCCCCTATAAACTTTAAGCATCCGTTGTAAAGGGGTCAAACGATCATTCCCATTAACATGATCCTGACAAAGACAAAACATTCAGATTAATAACCTACGCACACGCAGCAACGCTCACAGCGCGGGTGCAAAGACGGAAGCGGGACCAAAATGAAAAAAAGAATATGATACTTTTATTTTTTTTTTTGATAATACTCATTTGCTCATCTTTAGATTAGAGAAGTGCTCAAAGGCTCACCAGAGTTGGTGGAGGCAGCAAAGGAGCTTCATCTCACCTTGGAAAACATCCGTGGAAGGCTCAGGAAACTGTGTGTACACCTTCCAGACTTCTACCTGAAGGACTGCTGGAACTGAGGTCCTGTGGGGAAAGCAACGCATAGCCATGGCCTTACTTGTGTAAGATATTTTTATGCCAAATACTAATGAGGTGTGTATTGTTGCATCTTAAGTTTTCAACATATTTCATATTTTGTATTTTCATAGACTGAAAGATCATTGAAGCAACATAAAAAGCGAATGTTCACCGCATGATGTGCCACTCCAGTGCAACTGCTGTGAAGTTCTATGAAGCAGACTTGAACTTGGACGAGGCTTTTGAGACACGCAGGGACACCGCTTCGGCCATCACTGAGAGCTTTAATAAAAACAGACGTGGAAAACACAAAGACAGTTATGACAAATGGTAATGAGGAAGAGAACAAACTGTCAAATTGGTAAGACAACAGAAACCTGTATGATTCCTCAGAAGATGATGAAGGACCAAGGGCTCAAGGTTGTCCACATTATTCAGTCCAAGATGGCTTCATCAGAGACAGTCTGTGGGAAAAGTGAAAAAAAGACGAACCAAAAGGTTTTAGATTAATTGTCAAAAGAAAAGAATAAAAACAAATGGAAAGTTAAATATAATTGGAAACCTGAGAGAGATAAGGGGGACACGTTGCCTCAAACGCAACCGGCTAATTGGACTTGACAGGTTGAACTTTAGTGACCCCACGACCTCATTACGTATGTGCCCCCCGCCACCCCCATTACGTATGTGCCCGCCGGCAAACAGCACTCTCCTTTGTTTCCTCAATACAGGAGACACACACACGAGTGTAAACACACCCACACGCACACACACCCACACGCACACACACGCACACACACACACACACACACACACACACACACACACACACACCCAAACCTTCAGCATCTGTTGTAAGACCAATATAGGTTTCATACAATGGCTCTATCAGTCCCACCAGAGTGAAGCCGGAGGAAACACACACACACACACTCACATACTTGTTTTGATGTGCTTGTGAGGACCTCGACCCCAGAGATATGTTGTGAGGACCCCCCTTTCAAGGAGGACAACAAAAAGTTTTACCACTAGGTGGGCATAGAACACCAGAAAATCACTTCAAATGTTTACACACACAATGTTCACATAATTGGTGAATTTGGTGGCTTTTGTGAGGACCTGGCTGTTGCTAGGCAGATTTCAGATCATAAGATCTGTTTTTTTAAGGTTTTTGGGCAGCAATTTTCAATAGTTATCACTTCACAAGAGATGCCTATCCTATTGAACCTATGACCCTGACTTGATTAAAAAATATAGCACCTTTATATTTGGTTATATTGTTCCTTGTATATCTATATTCTTTACATTGGTCCATTTAAGTTTTGTTGTCTTAATCTGCTGTCAATGCCACTGTAGAGATTGAGGTACCTACCTTTGTGTCCGACAAATATTTATTCATTGTTTTTTACTTTTATTTTTATTATTCTTTTATTGTTTAATAAACTCATAGGTGTACATATTTATATTTGCCATAAATTTAGGCCCATGGTAAATACAGCTGATGCAGGAACTATGGTCCATGCATCTGTCACATCTCAGATTTTAGGGTCCTTTATTGACAAACAAGATTCTACACACCCAAATGATGAAAAAATATGCGTTCTGCTAGCAGAAATGATTCTTGTACATCTAAGCACACAAAACATAAACACAGTACAAAGTATACATGTAGAATGCAGGTTGTTCTTCATGTGCAGGTGTTTGTTTTACAGGTAACAGGCTACAGAGAAAAAATACTGCTGCACTGACACTGATAATTGTCACGTTATTATTAGTACAATGCTCTGGTGTGCATTCAAAAACTCCAAGTTTATACAGCTATTAAAATTGCCAGCTGATCCCACTGCGATCAACACAAATGGACTTTATATGACCCATAAGAGAAAGGGACATCTCATTTCTCTTAAAACATATTTCCTCTTTTCCTCTCTTCTTACAAAGCACGTCAGTGAGGAAACTATAGATATAATTAAGAGACCTGAGATGCACCCTTAGTTTCGTTAAGCCTCTGCCAGTTTAAGTGTATGAGTGACTTTCTTCATTCCCCAGCTTTCTCTCTACTCTGTCTTGCACATGTTGTGTTGTGTTACTAACCTTATCTCCTTTGAGGTATGAGTGGTTGGTGTCTGTCTACCTTCATGGATGTGGCTCCCATCTTTAGGTCGGTGGCCTGACTTCATCTCCGTGCCCTGCTGTCCCTGGTCCCGCTCTCCTGCATGGCCCTACACCTTCCACAGCCATTAGCTGTTTGCTTGCTTTACTGAGTACCTCCCTAATGCCTCCCATCAATCTTCTGTGTGTGGGTCTCATATGCTTGAGAATGAAAGCCTTGTGCGAGTGACTGTCTTGCTCCCAGGTGTGCCCCAGCGTCCTGCTCCCCATTCTCATCGTCCTGTGCTGCTATGGCTGTCAACTTGTCAGCCATGGTTAATTTGAGTGAGGGTGAACTACCCATTTTTATAATAAAAAAAATTATAAGCCATACTGGATCATGTCTTAAATTGTTCATTAGGACTCAGCTACGGCAAAAGGCCTGACATCCATCACAACACAATTAACTCCACAGTTAGAAATTAGCAGATTTTTATTTAACCTGTGGTGTCAATTTTTAATGCCTTATGTCTATGTGTGTATGTTTTGCAAGGCTGCTATTTACTTACTAGGCCTCATTATGATTATTAACACTGATGTATGGTAAAATCCTTAGTGACTAACTACACAAAGAAAGTACGAGATTGATGTTTACTTTTTTGATGTTTACTTTTTAAAAAAAAAAAACAGTCAAAAAACCAACCAATAGAAATTCTGACTCCATTAAAAATGAAACTATGTATGTTTGAAACAAAATGCACTCATATTAGATAAATCAGACTCCATTAAAATTGGCTTCATGCATAAAAGGGTAATTCCAGACACCAATAAAAACCACTCCCAAAATATGGAAAGATGGGAGAAAGGGGCATGTCTTGCCATGCCCCTTGGTCTAAAACACACCTACACCTCACAATATAAAAGGTGAGACGCACAGAAGGTTAGAGTTCAGTTGTTCTGCAGGACAGCTCATGCTTTTTGCTTCTTGCTGAAGAATAAAGCCTTTTCTGGACTTAACTTTGCTGGACTCCAGTGCTTATTTGGACTTTGCATTTTCCTCGGAAGAAGATTTAAACACTTAGAAATCTTTTGAGCAAAAGACTTAGAGAAAAAGTAAGGTGCGGAGAGCCAGGCAGGACCAGACTTTGTCTCCAACTGGCCCTTGGACTGTAGTCTACAGCTCTGCCTGAAAAAATCCACATCAAATTGGCGAGCCAGCCAGGAGGGGAACAAGTCATCAGGACCTGAACCGGGAGAGCAGATCTACACCTGCATTTCAGACCCACCGGTGCACCAAAACTAAGGTAAGCAGAGCTTTATCTGCATTAATTCTTGGTGTGTCTGAATGCAGTGTTGATCTCGCCCGGGTAGGTACAGACCTGTAAAAGACTCACCCCTAAAGAACCTGGCATAGAGTTTATTGTTAAAGCACAAAGTTGATTGTTGATTATAAGCACAAATCTGATTACACAAGAACCTAGTAAAATCTGTTGTTGATTTGACTGATAATATCTCTAAAAGCTGATTAAACTTACAAATTGAAGTAAGATAACAGCGCACAGGAGACCAGACAAAGTTAAGTACAGATGCATGCTGCATGTTTGATGTGAGTCTGATGTCTGTAAGCCACCATGGTGCGGATGAGTGTGTATGAGTGAGTGTGTGTAAATGCTTCTGCTGCTACTGTTGCTATCGCTGTGTGATTGGTCGTGTGCTTTGTTTTTGTGGACGAGTTTGCCCGGTTGGCAGCACAAGGGGGAGTGACTTGCCGGCGTAGTACGCGCAAGCTTTGTGATAACAGAACGGAGAGGTGCCCCAGGTTGATGAGTGAAATCCTTTGATGTTGAGCCAAGAGTAAGACGGGAAGCTCCCTGGGAGGGAAAGTTGTCGGGAGAGACGACAGAAAGAAACATTCTGCCACGACATGAGCTAAATATAGAGTAAAACTGCACATCTTTGCTTAGTTAGTGATAAGAAAAAGAACAATACCCACTGACCTTGAGTGGGCTAAAATAGTAAATTTATATTGCCTGTGATAACACTTCGACTCTGAACAGAGAGAGAAGAGTTTATTTAAACAGGGTATGAGCCACACCACCAACAGCAACCTCTGAAACGGTTTGTTTAGGTTGAGTGTGGGTTTTAAAGAAAACAAACCTCCTATGGTTACCGCTCTTTATATAGTCCTAGAAATACAGGAAAAGAGGTCTGTACGGGTAGGAGTGTTTTGTTCGCGCGCGCCGTTTAGGGAAAACGGCAGGTCATCCCGTGGTGGTGACCTCACTTGCAAGTTTTGTCAAGGTTGACAATTGTAGCTGCAAATATTGCCGAGGGCAATCTACTGGCCAGAGTGTTTAAAGTGTATATAAAACTGCACAAATAACTGTTGTATGTGTCCAGTTGTGCGTGCTAGAGTGTGTATATATATATATGTATATAGCCTATGTATATAGCCTATGTTTATTTAGAGTAAAACTGTGAGTTTAAAAACGGGCTGGAAAGAAGTAATAGTATAGAAAGTGTAAATACTATTGATGACATAAACAATACCAATAATCTATTTGAACGGTCCTACATTGGACATGTTGTCTTTGGAATAATAGCACTAGTAGCGTTCTTGTTGTTCCTAACTGGAGTAATATGGAGATTAATTGAGGATATCACATAAAAATCATACACATCGACTGAAGTAAATAAACAATAGCTTATATAAACACATTTAAACACATTTAAGATACAATATATATTTAAAGATATAAATATAGAACATATTTAAAATATAAAATTAAAGTAATAATAAACATATTAAGCAAACAAAAATAAAAAGATATAAAGTAAAATAAAACATAATAACTAAAATAATTGTACACATTGATAAAAGAAACGGATGGAAGATGAAAATAGCAGTGGTGATGATGAAGTAGTGTCCTTAGAGCACTTTGTCAAAGAGGGAGATCCAGAAACACAAGGTATTAGAACACATTTTTGGCTGGAACGAACATACAGAGACAAAAACGGTAAAGAACATTGGCAAGACGAGCCACTGATCAATCTGAAATTGTGGAACATCACAAAGTTTGTTAATCTGCCTGGAGTACAAAGAGAGTTCCCAACTGTAGATTGGACTCAATTGCTGCATAGACTCTGGACTTCTGCTTCATTGTCTCCCCTATTGGAGCAACTCTGCCACGATCCTAGAGCGGAGGCAACTGTGCCATTAAAACCTATTCTTAGGAATTCCCTGACAGACGCATCCCTAGTGGGAATAAACGGAGGATCAGAGAATCCACGGCTTTGCATTTCAGTGGTTCCCATGGAGAGTACAGTGGGAAACAGGTAAGTTTAATTTAGTTGGATAACCAGAGAACCTGGAGAGGACGGAGAGGAGAACCTAAGGTTCGACTACAGGCTAAATAAAAAACTAAAACCTGGCACCACTGCCGAAAAAATAATTGTACTAATCAGAACCAAAGAGGATCACCAACCAGAAGTTCCCCAATCCGATTTTTAGCAAGTGAAGCTAGACAGGGATACATGGGTGCGAAAAATAACAAAGGGAATTGGTGTGTCGACACCATTGGAGTTGGTAATAAGACAGCAGCCAGACCATGAACAGCAGATTAGACTCTGCATGAAGAAGTGGCACAAGAAGAACCACCGGAAGGCTACAGTGGCCTAAGGAAGGAACCTTCATGGCAGCCTGTTGTGACGAAAGTGGAAGCCAACATCAAACACCATAAAGCAAGACACACTAGCAACAGTAGGCTAGGAAAAAGAGCAAGGGAAAGAGAAGTGCTAAGATGGTTTAGGCAAGAAGGGAGAAGACAGGTACTTAATGTAACCCAGTTACCAGTAATAGAAGAAGAACCGAAGCCATTGAGTAAGGCACCTGCCAAGAATAATACACAATCCGAGACAGAGAAAGAAACAGCAGGGACAAGCCTTCAGCCCCACAATGGCATGATGAGCCACCCCCTTATGCATCCAAAACCACACCCCCATCAGGGCTGTACCCTCCTCTTCTACCAGTAAAAGAAAAATTTCAGGGAGAAATTACAGGAAAAATGACAGGCAAATTTACTGTAAACTTGGAAACATTGCCAGAAGAAGCAGAAGAGACAGCCAGTGTATATAGCGTTCCTACTAGTGTGGGAAGCGAAGCAGGCAGCGCGGGCTATGCTGTCATACAATTGAATCCTGATGACACCTTTACCGAGGTACAAACAATGAAACTCCCTCAACCTTGTTCTGCTCAGTTAGCAGAGAATCAAAGCACTGACAGCAGCCTGCCAATTGGCAAAAGGCAAACGTTTGAATGTATATACTGACTCAGCATATGCCTACGGCGTATGTCATATCAATGGCAAAATTTGGCAACAAAGAGGTTTCAATAGGGCAGATGGCACACCAGTAACTCATGGTGCTGCCATTTCAGCTCTGTTAGAAGCTATTCACCTTCCATCCGCCTTAGCCATCATTAAATGTCCAGCACATCAAAAAACTGATTCTTTGATAGCAAAAGGAAACAACATAGCTGATGAAGCAGCCAAACGTGCAGCAACCACAACGTGTATAGGCCCTTTGTTGGTAGCAGAAGACTGTGAACCCCTTACAACGTTGACCTCGTTGATAGAAACGCAACGTCAAGCTAGCATTTATGAACAAAGTGTATGGCTTAAACGAGGAGCTATTAAATGTACACAAGATGGTCCACACAAAGACCTGTGGCGCAGCCCACATGGTCACTTCGTGCTGCCCATAATGCTGCAAAAAACAGCTATCCTTAATGCGCATGGTCAGGACCATTGCGCAAGGGGGGAGATCTTGAGACGACTTAGAGCTGTTTGGTGGTCACCGTTTTTAGCAGCTACAGTAGATAGAACTTTAAATGAGTGTATAGTATGTGCACAACATAATGTACGAAAAGCTTTTTCAGCACCTATAGCTCATATACCGCCTCCAGATGGTCCTTTTAGACACTTAATGATGGATCATATAGACATGACAGAAGCGAATCAGAGGCTACAGATACGCTCTTGTAGTAATTGATAGGTTCAGCAGATGGATTGAAGCATTTCCGTTCCAACCAAAGGAACAGATGCTAATTCAGTAGCCAAGTTTCTATGTAAAGAAGTTTTTCCAAGATTTGGTTTCCCTGATACTATCAGTTCGGATAATGGTCCTGCATTCGTGGCGAATATATAACAAAAATAACTTTCAAGATGTTAGGAATCAAGCAAAAGTTCGGATGTGTCTATCACCCACAGTCGCAGGGTGTGGTAGAGCGAGCTAATGGAACTTTGAAAGCCAAGCTTAGCTAAGATTAGGGCAGATAGTGGTAATAAGCTAAATTGGGTAGATGCTTTACCGCTTGCTTTAATGTCTATGAGGTCACAAACTAACAGACTAACACACCTAACACCGCATGAAATGATGACTGGAAGACCTATGCCTGTGCCATATCTTAGAGGACCTTATCAAGGGCCACCCCTTAGAACAATGTGAAAAAGAATTGGGGGCCTATACTTGCATTTGCACATTTAACCCAAATAAATACATAAAGTTGTCTTCCAACAGACTAAAGCAGCAGCTGAGGATCGTGAAGCTGAGATCCAGCCGCAACTGCAGAAGGTGAAGCCTGGTGACTGGGTGGTATACGTCAAAGTGTTCAAAAGAAAGTGGGACCAGCCCAGACGCGAAGGTCCTTTTAAGGTTACTCTAACAACTCCTACTGCTCTCAAAGTGCAAGGTAAGACCGTTTGGTTTCACCTAAATCACTGCTGCAGAGCAAACGATCCAAGTGAGACTGTGAGATCACAGCCCGGACCGAGAAGGGGCGACGACGCAGCGCCCCGCAGGGAGACACTCGGCCGCGGAGAGACAGCCCAGAGGAGAGCGACGCCTCACCACCATACAGGCGATCGCAGAGGCTGGCAGAAAGAAGGGGGAGAGACAGTGGAAATACTCAGAGTAGTGGTTCATTAGCTACTAGACAGAGCCATATATTCAGACGAGCCAGATGACACAGAAACAGAAAATGAAGCACCACCATCAGACCCAGAAGAGGGGCCAGCATCTCACACGCTCCAACCAGAAGCCGATCCACACATGTATTTTGATTGGAAAACGAAAAGTTGGAAACAAATCACAGACTAGAAAACTAAGGCTTGGGGCGGGGACACTAGTGATAGTTATAATAATTTGGTTGCTTCTGAACTCAGTTCAACACCTTGACACTCAACACTTAAAAACCAGTAGAGAACGACTTGTTGAGTGTGCATTGGCTGCAGGAATGAAGGCAACACTGAAAGGGAGTACTGATGACCAACAAGAGCACAACCATCAAATATGAGAGTTTAAAAATACATAATCAAACATTAACAATAGAATCAAAACAGGAAAAAATGAACTTCTTTCCTCTCAGTGAGCGATGCGAGACAGAAGGTGTGGTTGTTATAGACATAAAGTGTACAAAAATCTGGTGTGCAGAAAACAAGACAAACAAAATTGTGACTAAAGATTTGGCAAGAAGCATGGTAATGGTTATTAGAAAACATGATAAAACCAAAACTCGAATTCCCAGAGCATTACTACCCAAAAAGATTAGATGGAAAACCTTAGGATGGGAAAATAATATGTTCTATCAGTGGATGAACTATTCAGCCAGACAAGTGAGTAACAGAACCTGTGTAACATGCTACAACTCAAAGCACAAACCTGTCATTTTGCCTTTCCCCGGATTTGTTGATGGAAAATGTGACAAAAAGAAAACATGCCTCGTAGAATGTACAATGCACATGGCTGCAAGACTAAACAAAAGTTGGACAAATGACACATCAATCTGTCCTTATGCATTATCTCCAGAATTACCTGTAATGACTCCTCCGGTAACACAAATTCTAGAAAACACAGTGCAGTGCACCATTCTGCATAGTTAACAGACATACCCTAAACCGTGCAATCAAAAAAGGACTTCTCCAAAGTCGACTTTCTACACTGCCAAACAACTTTACTCTGCAAAAGAAACTCAACAGGAAAGAGCCGTACAAGAACCTCAACGGCAAAAAAGAGTCTATCAATTTAAACTACCACAAAAAATGCATCAATACAGTGTGACCAAATTGTTCAGAATGGAAAAAAGGTGCATGTATGGCGAAACGGAACATATGTCAGGAGCTTTAAACTACCGAATATAACCAACCAGACATACCCATTGGCAGACATATTTTGGCTCTGTGATGACAACATGCAGGTAAAAGCTACTTTACCAGCAAATTGGACTGGCCTATGTGCACCTGTTATGGTGACCGGACAAGTGACTGTCCTCAGTCCACCGTCCCCTCAAAATCAAAACTGTACTCACAATCAAACACGAACAAAAAGAGAAGTGAACCTGAAACCAAACAAACTTTACACAACAGATGAGAAAATATACATAGCATGGAATCAAGAGCCACGTAATGTGCCAAGTGAGTATGCAGCAGTCTCAGAAGCCTGGATTAAATCTGGTCAAGCCTTAGGAGGGATCCCCATTACTGGGCCCATCATGAATGCACAATATATAGCACGAAACACTAGGTGGGTTAATCATCTGTGGTACAACCAGCAACGCTTTCCTAAATTGGACCATAGCTGCTATGGAAGGCATAACTGAGCAACTACATGCCACTTCCTTAATGGCAATACAAAATAGGTTTCTCCTAGAGTCACTGTTAGCTCCAGAACAAGGAGTGTGCACTCTGATTGGAGATGAGTGCTGTACAGTGATCCCCATGAATACAGGAGAAGAAGGTAATTTGACTGCCATACTGAAGCAATTGAAAACAGCCAGAGACGAACATGTACAAAATTCTAATTGGAACACTAAACCACATTGGTTGGAAAAGGTATGGAAATGGCTTGAGCAACTATCTTGGTCAAAAGTCTTGTCAATCATTGCATTAATTCTAGGTGTCCTTTTTCTGATCGCTGTGGTAACCCTGTGTTGTGTATTTCCTCTTATCAAGTTGATGATTGGACGAGCTACCAAAGCCATATTTCAATTTCCGGTAGTTATCCAGCAATCTGTGGTTCTAGATAAACTAGCTGACCACCACTTAAACTCCCTTACTGGCTCAGACGACACCGATTCACAGATAACTTTATAATGGCTGAGAGTGTGTCAGTAAAAAAGTACAGATATAGGCGCTGCAGGAAGAAGCCAAAACATCAGAGGGCATATAATGCAGCTCTCCAAAATATATTTAATCAACTCCCATTTGGACCTATTGCATTCACTAGCTCGGATACAACTGAACGCCATGGTGCTAAATTCAGTAAATTCACCAAATTATCCGCTAATGCAACCACCCTTCCAGATTCGCATCTACTCCATGAACACCAATCACTGGCAATGGACAGGGCAGTGTTATACACTACAAAAAGGTTTGACTTTGAGAACATACCAAGTACCAATATATTATGTTTATGATTTGGTAAATGAACATTCTTGCATGCCTCTGCTCACCCGAGGAAAGATAGAAATAGTCGCCATATATCTGTATTCAGACCTTTTATTCTCTACTCATCGAAGTCTGTCTAGGAAAAGGTAGTGCTGCAGTTGCACATTATTCACAACAATGTCATCAGGCATATAAGTCATATGGGGATATAAAAAACATAGTGATAGCTGGAAAAGTGGTAGGCTATCAGGACTATTCCAAAGGGCCAAGCCTATTCTCTTGATGAGTAATGATGTATATCTCATCCGAGTAGGAAAAACATGGCTGACCCTCGGAGAAACTGGTGGCAGATCCCTCAGCATATGCCTGAATTACTGAAACAGGAGGAGTCCCAGCCTGGTCCCAGTTCACGGCCCCAAGGGGTGGGACTGCTGATGCCTGCCCAAGACCCATTCATGCCAGGGCTGAACCGGTTGACACCTCCTCCACCGTATCGACCACCTCCACCCCTCTGGAATCCGTTCCCATCTTGCCCAACAACCATCGGAGCCCTCAACATCATGGCAACCAGGACCCGTCATGGAACAACCCCTTCTCCAATACCCAAGAATGAGCCGGATCCTTTTCCCATGTTCCCGGGAGGATGTTCTCAGCTATTGCCTCCACCACGCCCATACTTCTCTGATAGTGGGTTTGAGCCCTCACAGGGTGTTCCTAACCCGCCTAATCTCCCTCTCCCATTACCGACACCTCAAGGTGTTGGATCCATCCCAGGGACCCTGCCTGCCCGATGGTCACCACCTGTGCCCGCATCACTGTCCTCTGCTCCACACCCCGTGCCTACTACTCAGCAGCCTATTGCCCGCAGCGCCCGCAGGCGCCTCACCTTTCGTGAAGTCGGAGATCTGTCTAGACCGGATTATGTACGTCTCCGTGACACCCTCAACACGGAAGATCGCCTTCTCCTTACGGTGGTTCGCCATGGTTTGTCGGCCTGCCATAGAGATTTACGCAGGAAAGTGGTTTCGCGGAGGGTTCGCGACCAAAGAAAAGCTCTCAAATTGGTGGAAAACCGCTTCTCTGTCGTCCTGCCCGCATATTCAGACCCACCAAACCCTTCTGCCTCACCAGACCCATCAGGCCTACCAGGCCCATCTGGCCCTCAGGCTTAAAATGGCTGGGGTGTACGACGTGCTCTGCCCCATTGCCATGATCTCCGGCTGGACATCTCAAGTGGATACATGGTTACATACATAACCTGCTTCCCAAGTTTGAATTCTTTCTTCACCATCATGAAATGTTTCCATCCATGGACTCACGCTACAATCCATAATTATGGACTCTCACTGTTTTAATCATGGACACTGCCCACATCTCATGCTGTGATTATTTCTACATATATGTGTTGTGTTACGTGAATTCATGTGTAACTCCATATCATTGTCATACTGTCCATTAATTACCTCTCAATCAGTATTATTGTGCTTAGGAGGTTTGCACCTCATTTTAATTGACTACTGATTATGTGCCTGATCTACTGCAGTGATAGACTCAATTTGACAATACTGTTTTTTGTAACACGATGATTTGTTGTGCGCCATCACCTATTGATCATTAGTAGATACACCTGGATAATTTACCATACTATGATTATTTTGCTAAATCATGAGATTTTTATTGTTGTATTTTTGCTTGTTCTTTGAAAACACTACTGTGCTTTAGAATGTATTGGATCCATGTTGTTGGTGTACTTACATCCTACGTGTATTAAGAACCGATACATAATGCTATCCCTATATTTTCGTGATGTATTCATCACGAAAGGGGGGAAATGTGGTGTCAATTTTCAATGCCTTATGTCTATGTGTGTATGTTTTGCAAGGCTGCTATTTACTTACTAGGCCTCATTATGATTATTAACACTGATGTATGGTAAAATCCTTAGTGACTAACTACACAAAGAAAGTACGAGATTGATGTTTACTTTTTAAAAAACCAACCAATAGAAATTCTGACTCCATTAAAAATGAAACTATGTATGTTTGAAACAAAATGCACTCATATTAGATAAATCAGACTCCATTAAAAATTGGCTTCATGCATAAAAGGGTAATTCCAGACACCAATAAAAACCACTCCCAAAATATGGAAAGATGGGAGAAAGGGGCATGGGCATGTCTTGCCATGCCCCTTGGTCTAAAACACACCTACACCTCACAATATAAAAGGAGATGCGCACAGAAGGTTAGAGTTCAGTTGTTCTGCAGGACAGCTCATGCTTTTTGCTTCTTGCTGAAGAATAAAGCCTTTTGGACTTAACTTTGCTGGACTCCAGTGCTTATTTGGACTTTGCATTTTCCTCAGGAAGAAGATTTAAACACTTAGAAATCTTTTTGAGCAAAAGACTTAGAGAAAAAGTAAGGTGCGGAGAGCCAGGCAGGACCAGACTTTGTCTCCAACTGGCCCTTGGACTTAGTCTACAGCTCTGCCTGAAAAAAATCCACATCAAACCAAATAAAGTACTGAGTATGACAGTGCACAGTTTAGGATTAAAACTGCAGATATAGACATTCTGACATCATCACTTCACTCTCTGTAACATTTCACTGTGTCTCTAACATCATTTCACTGTTTCTAACATTATTTCACTCTGTCTCCACTGTCACATCACTTAGATTCCATTGTCATTTCATCTCTGACTTCACAGTCATTCTACTCTGTGTCTGTCACGGAAGTTGCTCCATTGTAAATTTGTCCTGTTTCTGTCCCTTTATTCTATCTCCACTATCCCTTCATCCTGCCTCTACTGTCACTTTATTCTGTCTGTCCCTTCACTGTCTCCACTTTCACTTTTCCATTTCCACTGTCACTTCACTCTGTCTCTCCTGTCACTCCACTCTCACTTCACTCTGTCACTTCACTCTGTCTCTCCTATCACTTCACTTTGTCTCTCCTGTCACTTCACTCTGTCACTTCACTACTGTCTCTCCTACTTCTCACTTCTCCTCACTCCTGTCACTTCACTTTGTCTCTCCTGTCACTTCTCTTGTCTCTCTTCTGTCACTCTGTCACTTCTTTGTCTCCCTGTCTCTTCCTCACTGTCTCTCCTGTCACTTTACTGTCTCTCCTGTCTCTTACTCTTTGTCTCTGTCACTTCACTCTGTCACTCTGTCACTCCTACTCTCTCTCTCCCACTTCACTTGTCTCTCCTCTCCTGTCACTTCACTCTGTCACTTCACTCTCACTCTCTGTCTCCTGTCACTTCACTGTCCCTGTCTTCTGTCCCACTCCTGTCACTTCTCTCTTGTCACTTCTCCTGTCACTTCACTCTGTCTCTCCTGTCACTTCACTTTGTCTCCTCCTGTCACTTCACTCTGTCTCTCCTGTCACTTTACTTTGTCTCTCTTCACTTTACTTTGTCACTTCACTTCCTTCATCCACTTCACTTTGTCTCTCCTGTCTCTCTCACTTCTGTCTCTCCTGTCACTCACTGTCACTCTGTCACTTCACTCTGTCTGTCTCTCTGTCACTCACTTCACTCTGTCTCCTATCACTTCACTCTGTCTCTCCTATCACTTCACTCTGTCTCTCACTTCTGTCTCTCTGTCACTTCACTCTCACTTCACTCTGTCACTTCACTCTGTCTCTCCTGTCCTTGTCTCTACTTCACTCTCACTTCACTTCTGTCTTCACTCTCTTCTCTGTCACTTCTCTGTTTGTCTCTCCTGTCACTCTGTCTCTTCCTGTCTCTTCTCCTGTCACTTCACTCTGTCTCACTCTGTCTCTCCTGTCACTTCACTCTGTCTCTCCTGTCCTCTCTTTGTCACTCACTGTCTCTTCACTTCACCTGTCACTCCTCTGTCCTCCTGTCACTTCACCTCACTCTACCTCTCCTGTCACTTCACTTTGTCTCTCTGTCACTTTACTTGTCACTCCTCACTGTCTCTCCTACTTTCCTGTCTCTCTGTCACTTCACCTCTGTCTCTCCTGTCACTCACTCTCACTTCACTTCTCACTCTCTCACTGTCTCACTTCACTCACTCACTCTGTCTCTGTCACTTCACCTCTCCGTCACTTCACTCTGTCTCTTCACTCTCACTCTGTCACTTGTCACTTCACTCTGTCTCTCACTCACTGTCACTCCTGTCTCTTCACCTCACTTCACTCTGTCTCTCCTGTCACTTCACTTCACTGTCACTCCACTCTGTCACTCCTGTCACTTCACCTGTCACTCTGTCACTTCACTCTGTCACTTCACTCTCACTCACTCTGTCTCTCCTCACTCTGTCACTTCACTTCTCTGTCTCCTGTCACTTCACTTTGTCTCTTCACCTTCACTCTGTCTCCTGTCACTTCACTCTGTCACTTCACTGTCTCTCCTATCACTTCACTTTGTCACTTCTCCTGTCACTCACTCTGTCACTCACTTGTCTCCCACTCACTCACTCTGTCACTCACTTCACTCTGTCACTTCACTCTTGTCACTTCACTATCACTTCACTCACTCTTTGGCTACTACCTCACTTCTGTCACTTCACCTCTCCTGTCTCCTGTCACTTCACTTTATCTCTCCTATCACTTCGCTCACTTCACTCTGTCTCTCCTGTCACTTTACTTTCACTCTCTCCTGTCACTTGTCACTCTATCACTTCACTTTCTCCTACTTCACTGTCTCTTCACTTCTCACTTGTCACTTTGTCTCTCCTGTCCCTTCACTCTATCACTTCACTCTCTCTCCTATCCCTTCACTCTATCACTTCACTCTGTCACTTCACTCTGTCTCTCCTGTCACTTCACTGTCTTCACTCCTGTCTCTTCACTCACTTTACTTTGTCTCTCCTGTCACTTCACTCTATCACTTCTCTGTCTCTCCTGTCCCTATGTTCTGTCAGTCTCTATTCTCACTTCACTGTTTCCACTGTCACCTCATTTTCTCTGCTGTTGCTGAAGTAGAACCAGAAGGAACAACAAATTTGGATGCAATATTTCACCGATACAAAAGACTCAAGTATAACAAAGGCTTGTAGGAATCCTGGAACAATATCTGACGATTACTTCTGAAATAACTTTGGAGTAATAAATGTTCATGTGTCCCTGGTTAAGAACCCCAACACCTTAAAACTGCAGATACTGGATAATGAACTTGCTCACATCTCATCTGAACTCTCTGATAACCTGAACTTGAACAATCAAGATGAAGATGATTTTTCAAGAGAAAACATGCAAGTCAGCGAAGTGACTTCTTTTTTCTAGATTCAATGGTATTATGAATATAATTTTTGACATCTTTCCAGTGTCTGCTCTTAAGTGCTGGTTCTGCATTTATGCACCCAGTGCATTTGTCTTTACCAGGAACTTTCATCAAAGTTATGTAGTTTCCAAGTTGCCTCCAAACTGCCTCTTTTTCAACATCACACCAGGGCCTTCTTTCATTTTTCTTCTGCCCAGCAGAACCTAAATAATTGGTAAACAGAAAGACATACTTTCGTCAGAGTCAAGAAATTATATAATGGAGAAAGAGTGCAAGCAGTTATTAGAGCTAGTTTAGGTTTAAATAATTGTGTAAATAAGTATAAAGTCAAATGCCTACATTTTCTATGAAGAAAACGCAGACAGGTGAAGTAGTATTTTAAGTACCCGAAGCCATCATTAAAATAGTTAAGTCATTAGCAGTAATAGCCTAGTAGTTTTATTATTTTGAGCTTAAACCAATGGTTTGTTAATGTCCCATATTTATAGTGGTATAGTATAATTAAAGCACATTCGTTACATATGTGTGTTGTCTTCACTACTATATGTTGTATTATTTAATATGTCTAATAAACTATAAGTAAATTGAAGAAACAGTCGAAACGTAGTAGCAATAAAGTTGGCATGAGTGGTAGTATCAATGAAGGCAGTTATCATCAGTGGCAGTAATAGCAGTAGCTTTTGTTGAAGTAGTAATTCCTGAAGGCGCAGTAACACCTGAAGTAGTGACACTAATTTAAGAGGCAAAAGAAGTATTTGTCTTTCTAGTAGTAGTAACAGTAGTGACAGTAGCAGTAACACAATAGTTGCAATATCATGTGAACAATGTGGCTCTTTATTGGCAACATTTATTTAACCCTCATGCTTTATTATGGACATTTTTGTCCATTTGAGCAAATTTTTCCTCTTGTTTTAGCCATCATTTTGGCTGTGTTAGTGCATATGGCATATTTTTTTGTGAGAAAGTCTCTTCTGACAAATTTTGGAATTCATATTTAATTTTTTCTGCAAAGATCAATAGAACACTGTGAAAAAAATTTACTACCCTCTTGAAGTCACTTGAGGACAAAAATGTCCCATTAAGTCCCATTAAAACCACATTTTTTGATCTTATTGCCATTACAAAATATAATCTTGCATTCTGTAATGTAAGGGTTTTATTTAAGAGAAAAAAAGTAAAATTTGTCGTTTTTACTGTTCACCACTAAAATCAGCCATTTTTCCCCATTATAGGCCTCTGCATAACATGCCTATCATTCCATTCAATTTTGTGCTTGTGTTATTGAGCTTTGTCTGCTATTTTAGGAACGTGTACATGTGTGTTTGCTGTTTCATGTGTCTTTGAAGTAGACCTTAGCTTGACTCTTTCATGTCAATAAAAACATGGCTCCTTCTCTTACTGCATGTCAAAGTGTCACTGTGGAGAAAACAAAAAGTTAGTGAGTTTATGCTGTTGGATGGAGTCCAAGTAGCTTGGCTGTCTGCTCATTTCATTCCGGTGACAACCAAGGAGCAAGATGAAGAGGCGTTGCTCTGTGGAAGAGGCTCGGGATATGATCATGTAGGCTGTAACTCAAAGAAGAGATACTGGACAGTGAAAAAGCCACATCCTCAGAAGGAGAGTCTGATGTGGACCTTGTGGTGGAGTCAGATTATTCTGCTTCCTCTTCTTCCTCTCCTGACCTTTCTACTGAGAGTGGAGAGGACTCAAAGGATCCTGCAACAGGATGGACTTCATAAAGTGGGCAAGTCTTTCCTCCTAATGCAGAGACTACCCTCTGTGTTCCTGCTGCCAGAGGTTTGACTCCGGGGCCGACACGGTGCGCCATCACCAGGATTTACAACGTGGAATCCTCTTTTATTTTTCACTCAAGAGGTCATCAACATTATTGTCAACATGACAAACCTGAAGTGAGAAACCAGTTTCCTTTCAGGTTTGTCATGTCCTCGTGTCGTGTTTCGTCTTTGTGTCCTCTCCATTCTCAGTGGAAATGTCAAGAAAGGAAAAAGAGGAATGAAACGAGCAGACAGCCAAGTTACAAACAGTTTGTGACAGGACTCCATCCAACAGCATAAACTCACTAACTTTTTGTTTTCTCCACAGTGACACTTTGACGTGCAGTAAGAGAAGGAGCCATGTTTTTATTTACATGAAAGAGTGTATGTATGGCTGTGTATGACAGCAGACTAAAGCACCTTTATCATGCTGTTTATGATCATAATACACACTGTCAGAGTCTTGGTCGGAATCACAAGGCTCATCTGGATTAGGCCTCTTCTTCTTGCTTGTGAAGAGCTCTGTAAAAAAAATGACACAAACATGAATAAATTTACACCTTTTTCAGCATCAAATCAACACTGGGATCCATTAATTGCTCTTTGTTAAACGTGACTGTTCTTCCGTATGCCACATCACTTCCAGTTTCAAATTCAAATTTATTTTCAAATTTATTTATTTAGAGCCCAAAAACACAAACATCTGCCTCGGACTGTTTACGGAGACCCTTTTTCAAAATCCAGGGAAAAAGAAGAAACTTTCAACATAATTTGCCTACACATACATTCATAGGTCAAGTTTTTGACCTGCTTGCTACACAACAGAGAGCATCATCAATCATATTATGGAATTATACATGTGTCACTATACTGAGTTCATTGGTGAACCAGAATTGCAAACTATGTAAACTGCATGCTAGAAATCCTATGCTGTTTATGATCATAATACACACCGTCAGAGTCTTGGTTGGAATCACAAGGCTCATCTGGATTAGGCCTCTTCTTCTTGCTTGTGAAAAGCTCTGTAACAGAGGGAAACAAATATGAATACATATACAACCTTTTCAGTGTCAGAACCAGCATATAGATTACATCTATATTGGAAAGAGCTTTAATATGAGTGGGAAAGTCAATCAAGGCAGGCATTATAATGACAAACTCCCAGTTCTCAACTGGGTCTCCTCACACCCCAAATCAATTTGTTATTTCTTTTTAGCAACAGGATTTCTAAAAGGCAGCACTCCTTGTATGTTTTGGTCTCTTGGAAACCGACAAAAACTTCAAAAAGACTATTACAGTGGAGATAATTACTCATAATTAGCATTCTGTGGTCTATCACATGCATATATCAATACATGTACAACCATATCAGTTAAAAGACTAATATTGGGATCCATTAATTTCTCTTTGATAAACTTGAGCAGTTTCATTTTTCTGCTCTGTGTGTTTCCTATTGCTACATCTAACGAGGGCAGATCCTGGTGGACCCTAATATTCAGAATTTGGGTTTTTCTTCTTCTGGTCCTTTGTTAAGATAAGGGAATAAATTTAGTCCTGCACACTAACATTACTCTCACAAACACATTTAAAGAAGACTGAAGTGTGTTTTTATTATTTTAATAATCTAGCTTCAACATAATTTCCCTTCACACTCCCTACTACTGTCTGGATGGGCTTACCATTTCTCTTAGTCTTAGATGATCTCTTGACCAGCTTCTTCTTGCTTGTGAAAAGCTTTAGTCTTCCTGTCTGTCTCCTCACACCCCAAATCAATTTGTCAGGGCTCTTGGACACCCCAAATCAATTTGACAGGCTCATAATTTCTTTTTAGTTTCTTCCTTGGTCTGGAATTTTGGTCTCTTGGAAACCGACAGGCTCATAATGGATAGCATAGGCTGTGGTCTAGCATATAAAAGACTAATATTGGGATCAATACTCTTTGATGTATGAACCATACATCAGTTAAAAGTGTTTCCTAATATTGGGATCCATTAATTTCTCTTTGATATAGATTACTTTGGGTTTTTCTTCTTCTGGTCCTTTGTTAGTAAGGGAATATATTGGAAAGAGCCTAATTGCTACTCTCACAAACACATTTAAAGGGTTTTTCTTCTTCTGGTCCTTTGTTAAGAATCAATTATAATGAAGTGTGTTTATATTATTTTAATAATCTCCCATTACTCTCACAAACACATGGGTCTCCTCAAAGAAGACTGAAGTGTCAGATTTCTTTTTAGTTTCTACTTGTATGTTTTGGTCTCTTGGAAAGCCTCATAATTAGATTCTGTGGTCTATCACATCATGATATACACAAACTACATCATAACCTTTGGGTTTTTCTTCTTCTGTACATTACTCTCACAAACACATTTAAAGCTGAGATATTATTTTAATAATCTAGCTTCAACATAATTTCCCCTCACACTCCCTACTACTATCTGGATGGGCTTACCATTTCTCTTAGTCTTAGATGCATTTATCTTCCTGTCTGTGTCAGGGCCTTCTAGGTGAAGAGAAGAGAAAGCCCATGATATACACAAACTACATCATAACCTTTGCCAGAAGTCCTACGCTGTTGATTATCTTACTACATACTGTCAGAGTCTTCGTCTGCGTCACAAGGCTTCATCTGAATCAGTTTCTGCTTCTGGTCTTTACAAAATTAGCTCTGTACTACATGAGGGAAACAAACATGAATACTATACAACCTTGTCAGATGTCAGAACCAGTCATTCGTCTGCCATTAATTGTCTCTTTGTTAAACTTGACAGTTCCAACCTTATGCTACATCACTTTCGGTTTGTCTCTTTTTTAGATATTAGAAGCTCTTCAATTCACTCCAGTCATGTATTACTGTATATGCCACAACCTCCCCCCAGAATGACACCTTAATGTGTGAAGTGTGTGTGTGTTCATTTATTTTCAACGTTAGTGTCACTTCTGATCTACTTATGGACTTCTTCTCTTAGTATTTTTGTCTTCCTGTCTGTGTCAGGGCCTTCTAGGTAGAGAAGAGAAAGCCCATGATATACACAAACTACATCATAACCTTTGTACGCTGCATGCCAGAAGTCCTACGCTGTTGATTATCTTACTACATACTGTCAGAGTCTTCGTCTGCGTCACAAGGCTCATCTGAATCAGGCTTCTGCTTCTGGTTTTTGAATAGCTCTGTAACAGAGGGAAACAAACATGAATACATATACAACCTTGTTAGTGTCAGAACCAGCATTGGGATCCATTAATTGTTCTTTGTTAAACTTGACAGTTCCCCCTTATGCTACATCACTTTCGGTTTGTCTCTTTTTTAGATGTAGAAGCTAAACAATTCACTCCAGTCACTGTATTGTGTATATGCCACAACCTCCCCCCAGTGACACCTTAATGTGTGAAGTGTGTGTGTGTTCATTTATTTTCAACGTTAGTGTGAAAGTGATCTACTTGGTACATTTTGATTTTATTTTTTCTCTCTTCTGTTTCAGTCCGGGGGTGGTGCTCCCTCTCCTCTTCCCCTTATTCCACAAGCCACAATTCCCTCTCTTTTGATAGCAAATAAAATATTTAGTGGATCAATCCTGCCTTTTCCATGTCTGCATTTCAGTCTACTCTCTGGCAGCATATATATTACTTTAAAAATTTAGTTTTGTCATCATTTCCCAACATATTCATTCACGGAGGTCTCCAACCTGGAAGTTGCTCTTTAACCTATTTGCTGCCCAGTCTGTTTTTTCATACTTCTATAACATCATAATCTATGTACACTGCATACCAAAATCCTAAACTTTAGATGATTGTACTAAATACCTTCACAGTCTTGGTCTGAATCACAAGGCTCATCTTGATCAGGCCTTCGCTTCTTGCTTCTGAATAGCTCTGTAACAGAGGTAACAAAGGAGTTACATATATGTTTTCCAATGGAAAAACCTTTAATATCAATGGAAAAGGCAATCAATTATCACAACAAACACAACTGGCTACCTAAACAACCTTGTAACATTATAGCAGATAACTTATCCACCCTAGCAACTTCACAATACCACTGTAGCAACCACCTAGAAACACCCACACTGCATGAAAACACCTGAACAACTAATAAACTCTAGCAAACACGTACATCTCATCTGCCCCAGAGTTGCATTAACGTCTCAAGATGGAACCCACAGCTTTGCACACTGTAGTGCTCTTTAGAACGGCTATTGCCCAGTGTGATCGTTATGCCTACTGGCTAACTAACTTCATAAAACACTGCTCTTCTTAAAGCATTCACCCAATAAACAAACATACCTAAACCTACCCCATACCCCATTTCCCTCCCAGGAGGAGTCACACACTGCACCATTAGACACTGATGTTCTAAATCAATACACACAAATATCAATAAAAGGAACTATTATTCATATAATACTAACAATAATCCACCCCAATGCATATATCTATGTAAACCTGCTATATTACTAATTATATGGGTAAATATTATTTGATAATGCTGAAAATTACAACCGTTGGCCACTAAAAGTTGTTTTAGGGTTCCAACAGGTTTCAGACTCACTGGCCCAACCTGACCTCTCCTATAGTAAATTGCATACCATCTTGTTCTTGCCTAGGTGATGTCTCCATCATGAGATGCTCTGACGTGTGCCCCTGGCTGGGTTTTTTTAGACAAAGCAACTGTCATGACAGACAGACAAACAAAGGAGAGAAACATTTCATACTGCATAATCCACGTTCTTTCCAGATTACCCATACTAATATACATAATATACATACATAATACACATAATACTACTACTTTTCAATAGTTAAGAACAAAAGGCAGATCACAGTCCATGTTAGACACTCATCCCCTAAATCCAAGTCAATCTCATCCAGAGATTTTCCTTTGTAGATGTTTGTTCCACATTCTATGGCCATTAGCAGTTTACTAATTTTTGCTAGCTGAATTGTGTTTTCAGTCAAGCGATAATACTCTCTATGGACACGTATATCGTGCCCCATGAACTTTGCCACCTGATCCGGCTCATGATCCTTTAGGTTCATTATCTGACAGAGGGTCGCTATGTGCTTCCTCAGTAGAGTGGAGGTCAAGGTCTCTGGATGTTTTGCATCAGACATATTTGCAAATTTTCGCAGACAGTCAGAGGCTCTAATATGGGAGTCTGATTTCTGTCTGGCAAAGACATACTTGTTTGTGTCAAGGATGCCGTTTTCTTCCATCCTGTGCTCGATGAGGAAGTCTAGCGAGGTGGTCATCTCTTTGGTAAGGAGAACTGGAACTTTTCGTCCTCTTTTCCCTCGTATCACTATTCTAGTGAAGTCATGACTAAGGTCCCGTTCCAGCTTTGAGAGGCACTGCATCACATCCTCATTAAGTGTCTCTGTGTTTTTGGTCTCATACGTTTCAAGTAGCATTTTAGCTGCTTCACCTTGGCGCCTCCGATTAAACAGTATAATCTGTGAAAGGAGGGTTTCGCTTAGCATATTGTATGCTTTGGCATCAGGACCTTCTATGAGTTTTTCTCTGGCATTTTGTTCCACGCACTTCAGGTATTTTTGAAGTTCAATCACATCTTCTGTAAGAGGGATCATGTCCTTCTTGTTCCACTTGTTTTCCTCAAGGTTTGTCCGTGCACGATGTGAGACATAGTGATTCCATTCGGAGTTCACTAAACCCATGAAGCTCCTTACCCTGTTGGCAGCTGCCTCATCTTCTGCTTGCACAAACTGACCTATAAGGATGTCACCAACAGTCTTTAGAGAGTGTCCGAGTTTTACAGCAAGGGATGGTCGATCATAACGATACTTTGATTTAGCATAACCAGATGCCTTTTTTGCTGCATCGACTGCCAACTTGAACATCGGAGGAACTAATATATCCTCAAGTCTTTTCACTGCTTTGTTCAGTGATTTGGCAGCAATAACAAAACTCCCTCATTTTTTGGCTAACATGGCCATCTTTGGAAGGATCACTTCCATGTTTCTCTAACAGTCTGTCACCATATTCACAAATAAGTGAATCTGATTTAACCTCAATTGACACATCATCGTAATGCATTCTACCAATGATTTTAGAGCATCTCTCTGTCATATATCCTTTTCTTCGGAACAAGACAGGAAGCTGAAGCTTGGACTCTGTTTCTCTTCCTTGATGTTTCCTGATGGAGACCATTTTTATCTTTACAGGAAGCCTCATGCTTCCACAACTCATTTCTTCGAAAAAAAAACCCATAACAATGATTACAGGGTAAGTATTCATTTGCATTGACTGTTTCTGAGGGTTGTCTGTATGTCACCAACTCGCCTTGCCCTGTCTGCAACACAGTTACGTTGTGGTTGTAGTCACCTTTGTAGCGAAGCTGATCCAACAGCAAGCATCTTTTCTTTGATGTTTTAGGTAAGCATGTTGCCCTTGCTACTTCTTCTTTTTTATGCATTCGCTCCAAATGACGTGCAATTTTACTCTGTGGCTTTTTGCAAAACACACAGTAATGCTTTTTATCCCATTTCCGTTTCCTTCCCCTAAGGCAACTCTTCACAGTTACTTTTGACATACCTTCTTTCTGCACATGATCATCTTTATCTGTGTCATTGTCAGCAGTGTGAACTTCTAGCTCATCAACTGTCTGAGCAGGGCTGCTGTTCTTCTTTTTCTTTTGTTCTTCAGCATCTGGAAGGCCTAAAAGCCACAGTGGGCCTTCATTCGTGCTGACTTCACTGTCAGTGGGGGTCGATGAAGGCTGATATACACTTACATCATCAGTATCCGGCTGTGATGCGTCAGTGTCAAAATTCTGTCAAAACAAAATATTTCCTATTGTTCAGTTTGGAATATGCACTCAAACCAGTTGCTAGTCTCATTTCTCAGCAATGTAATTTTAAAAACTACAGCTCTTTTGTAAGGCCTGTTTGCCAAATTGAATATAATGTATATGAAATTAAATATAAAATGACATTAAAATTATTTTAAACCCATAATGCAAAACTCCTATCTCATTTTCAGGTTTCTATGTGAGAAATGCAGTCGCACACTAGATTGCTTCAGTAGTGTCTTCCTAGATAAACATTTCAGAGGTTAGACACTCTTTGTCAGGTCACTAAAAACTTCTAAACTGGCACGAAAAATGGCAAGAGGTATTTACAGTTAGCTACAATATGAATAGAGATCAACATCATAGAAAAATATTACACCCTGCTTTTGTAGATGTCTATATTCTACTGTCTATATTTGAGATGATTTATTTACATTCTGATGTGTGATTAAATGAAAGGATTGCCCACTTTGATGCAAAGAATTTGAACAGTTGTTAATATCTTGAGCTCTATCACAGGAGACCCTCAATTATTTATATTAACAAATCTAAAATATAAATTATAATTTAGAGCACAACAGGTATAATATATCTCTTCTGTATAACTGAGTTGGTTTTACATTTTTTGTGTGTCAGTATCATTTTAACAAGTAATTAAACGTTAAAATGCAGTTAGATCTGCACACATCTTTCTGTCACAAACACAAAAAAATGCACAATTATTAGTCCACCACCATTTACATACCTCGTCTTGCTCTCTCTTTTCTTCCATTATCTGCAGAATAAACAACATGCAAGATTGTCACTACACAAGCCATCAATGAGTTTAAATTAAAATGGTACACGTATATAATTTAAAATTTACCAGCCACAGCATCAGAAACATATGTGAATAAATATTACTGATACTCTGCCCATTTCTACTGTGTATTAACCCTCTGGAGTCCAGGGTATAATTGGCCGTTTTTGACTACTTTTTATTTTGATTTTGCTTTTACCTTTATATTTCACCTTAAAAACTGTTTACTTACTTGCCTTGTTTTGTTGTCTTTTTTTCAGTACAACCTCACATGTGTGATTTTACAGGTTTTTTTTTTCATTTTGACATACTGTATTAACACACTGGACTTAAAATCATACAAAAAACATGAAAATCCTAACAGAAAAAAGTTCGATTTTTTACTGTAAAAACCACAAACATGTCTGATAACTTAGAATACAAATATAAATGGTAAATTTAAAAAACTAATGTACAAATTCAACAAAGTTATTTACAACTGTTAACATTAAAATGCAGGCAATGTCTCAGGTGTTTTGTACAAGGTGTGTATGACAGTGTATTATTTACAGTATATACTACAGTATGTACAGCAGCATGGGTTGTGTTTGTTAGGGGAGATATTTATATGATAAAAACTGTAATAAAAACCATTAAAAAATATATTGTATATATAAATGTAATACTGATTAGGTCAATAGGTGTTTAGCACTTTCCTTACAATAGCCCGTCCTTTACCGTTTCCTCCTGCACAAAACGTGACGACGATATTCAGGAAAAAACAGCTAAATTATTTATCATAACTCTGTTTTTACTCGGCCTATCAACACGAATTTAAAAACTGGTATGTAATTTGAGGTCCGCACTTTTCATTGGAGCCGCTCCACGGAGCCCAACACAGCCGTCCAGTTGCTGCCGGCGGTGGTTTTCTGGGCTCCGCGGAGCGGCTCCGCAACGCTGGCTAACTTGCCGTGCCTGGGCGACTATCATACAGGCATCTCTTTGCTAACTATCCAGCTAAGTTGCAGATATTTACCAAACGTTAATGTTCAATGTTCACAGACCATTAACAGCAGTTAAAACGGTCCATTTTATCTTTAAACTGCGGACATTACTTTTCTAAAACTTACTTTAATGTCGCTGTCTTTCCATATTTAAACTCAACAAAAATCAACAAGTTAAGTGTTAAGTGAAGACCACTTCATGCCAGATATGAGAATAAAAGTAATATTTGATAAAAATAAAAAAAAGTAATTTCCGGGCGCCTCAGTGCATCTACTCACCTCCTTATCCGAATCCAATATGGACGATAGTGGCCTCTTCTGTACGCTCTCGGTCTGAACTTGCACCTGATTGGACAGGTAATTGGCGCGAATCACCGAGTGGGGGAGGGGGACAGAAATGTCTGCATCCGAGAGCAATAACTCTTTTAAATTTTGCAGTTAACTGTGCTAAAAAATGTGAATCTTTTCTTATTTTCTATTTTTCCAAGCTGTAAAGCAGGTTTCTCAGTCAGACAGTAAGAGGTGAATAGTGTGTGCGCTCTGCTGCTCTCAGATCAGCCTTAATTAATGGCCCATCAAGGGGAGGACCCCCCCACCTGCAGCTGAAGCAGCAAGGCCAACTTTCTGTGGAGACACTGCGGTAGTGGGGGAGGGGAAAGTCTCTACTGAACTTTTTATCACTATAAAACTGCGTCCACTGCTCCCCATGCCATACTTAGGTAAAGTGTCATCTTTGTATGTATTTTAAAGCTAACAGGAGCACAATGGTAATGGTAATGCTAGTATTAGCATATTACTAGCAATAAACTGATCAACTGTTTATTACTGTATACCTATTGCAGTTACCTTAATATGTGTACTTTTTTAGCAGGAAAACTCTGGAGGATTTTTTTAGCCAAGGTAAATTTTGATTCACATAAGCTTAGGTAGCTAAATATTGCAAGCTATGTATCTTAAGATGCACACATACATGTATTACAGAGCCTGTTTAATACGGTTTTGCATGCTTCAGTTCAGAGCCTGTGTCTGTGAAGCACAAGTGTCAAAGTTCACAGTGGTGGAAGAAAAGAGAGCATAGGCCAACTGCCACCTGAAAACTCAGTTTTGCACAAGTGCACCATGATATCAGGTTCAGCCTCTGTGTTGAAATAAATGAAAAAAAGTCCACATTATATACAGTCACATGAATTAAAAATTTTAACATATTAACTTTTTCATTATTTGTTGTTATTTTTATTTAGATTTTATACCAGACATTATGTTATCTGTAGGGCTGAAATAATACAATAGAGCACTCTAAATGTCAATATGCTATGTACTCCACAATGCTGTGCTCTGGGCTGTGCTGCTGCTGCTCTGGACTTTGCTGATGCTGCTGCTCTTGCTCTTGGCTGTGAGCTGTGGGCTCTTGGCTGTAATGCTGCTGCTCTGGGCTGTGCTGCTGCTGCTGCTCTGGACTTTGCTGCTGCTGCTGCTCTACTCTGGGCTGTGCTGCTGCTGCTCTACTCTGGGCTGTGCTGCTGCTGCTGCTCTGGGCTGTGCTGCTGCTGCTGCTGCTGCTCTGGGCTCTGCTGCAGGTGCTTTGGGCTGTTGCTCTTGGCTGTGAGCTGTGGGCTCTTGGCTTTAATGCTGCTGCTCTGGACTTTGCTGTTACTGCTGCTCTGGACTCTGCTGCTGCTGCTGCTGCTCTGGCTGTGCTACTGCTGCTCTGGACTCTGCTGCTGCTCTGGGCCATGCTGCTGCTGCTCTACTGCATTTGCTTTGGGCTGTTGCTCTTGGCTGTAATGCTGCTGCTCTGGACTCTCTGCTCTCTGCTCTGGGTTGTTAGCTGTGGTCTCTGGGCTGTGCTGCAGCTATCATGGCTGCTTACGAATGCCTAGCTGCAAAATAAAGTTGCATTTTGACAAGTAATCTTAAAGAGCATCATCAACTTATTTTCAGATTGATGACTGCTACCTTTGACTTACCATGGATATCACCTATCAGCCTATCCTGCATGAGGTCAAATTAGTCTTTTACTGTAAACTTTACCACAATATTGCAAACTACCCACTCGTTTAAACTATCCAGTATTCACATAGCCTTTAAATAACAAGAAAAAAATATTTTCCTTCAATTTTTTGTCAAAGATTTTTCAGAACATTTAAACAACTTCATGAACATATCAACTGCCTGATTTAAAAAAAAATCTTACATGAGTCATATTACTCAGGCATGCACTTTATATTACTTTTTTTCTAGTTTATGAAATGTTACATTACATTACTTACATTACTTTTGAAAATTATCTGTCGTCTTCCTCCTCTTTCATAATTTTCCTCAAATGTGAGGAATACGGTTATGATATAGGATATGATAACCTATATTAGATTAGATTAGATTAGATTCAACTTTATTGTCATTACACATGTATAAATACAGAGTAACGAAATGCAGTTTAGCATCTAATCAGAAGTGCAAAGAAGCAGCAAGTGCATTATATATAGTATATATAGTATGGACAGTATGTACAGGTAAGAGTAGTTATGTGCAGTTATGTACAGTTAAGGACAGTAAATATGTGGGTTAGGGTTATGTTAACAGGTTAACAACAAGATTCAAGAATTTATTGTCATTACACAACAATTACATCAGCAATCATTGGTAATGAAATTCTTAAGTCCCAGGCTCTCCTAACAATGCTAAAAAGAATATTAACAGCAATAGAGGCTGTCAACAAGAAAAGTAAAAAAGATAATTTAGAAAATAAAATAAAATAAAATAAAATTTAAACATAAATAATAAACTAGAGTAATAAAATAAGTAAAGACCTTAAAATATAAGTTATACAAATAAAATATAAACTGTAAATGTAAGTAGGTATTATAAGTAACATATATACATACACATACACACATACACAGCAGAAGTGGTGGGTTATTAAGAAGTGGTGGTGTTATGAACAGAGTTTAAAAGTCTTATGGCCTGTGGTATGATGAAGCTTCCCTGAGCCTGGTGGTTCGGGCTCGAATGCTGCGGAACCATGTCGGCCAGACGGCAGCAGGCAGAACAGTTTGTAGCTGGGTGACTGGGGTCCTTAATGATTTTGGTGGCCTTCTTCCTACACCGCTGGGTGTAGAGGTCCTCCATGGATGGCAGCTCCGTCCTGGTGATGTGCTGAGCAGCTTTCACCACCCTCTGTAGAGCCTTACGGTTGAGGGCGGTGCAGCTGCTGTACCAGGCGGTGATGCAGCCAGTCAGGATCCTCTCTATCTATGGTGCACCTGTAGAAGCTGCAGAGTATCCTTGAGTCCATGTTGAGCCTCCGCAGCCTGCGGAGGAAGAAGAGCCGCTGTCTGGCTGACTTTGTGATAAAGTCAGTGTGATGAGTCCAGGTGAGGTCCTCACTGATGTGAACCCCGAGGAACTCCTGAAGCTGTTGACTCTCTCCACCGTAGTCCCGTTGATGGAGAGGGGGGCGTGTTCCTCTCTCTGCCTCCTCCTGAAGTCCACGATCAGCTCCTTAGTTTTGCTGACGTTGGGATGGAGGTTGTTGTCCTGGCACCAAGATGTCAGGGCTCTGACCTCCTCTCTGTCTGTAGGCCGTCTCATCAATGTCGCCGGTGATCAGGCCAATGACGGTCGTGTCGTCAGCAAATTTGATGATGGTGTTGGAGCTGTGGGTGTGCCACGCAGTCATGCGTGAACAGGGAGTACAGCAGAGGGCTGAGCACACAGCCCTGGGGGGGGGCGCCGGTGTTCAGAGTCAGGGTGGAGGATGTGGGTGCTGCCCATCCACTTTGCACAGCCTGGGGTCTGCCCGTCAGGAAGTTCAGGATCCAATCACACAGGGCACTGTTGAGCCCGAGGTCTCTGAGCTTGGTGACGAGCTTGGAGGGCACGATGGTGTTGAATGCTGAACTGTAGTCAATGAACAGCATTCTCACATATGTGTCCCTCTGGTCCAGGTGGGAGAGGGCAGTGTGGAGGGTGAGGGCGATGGCATCTTCAGTTGACCTATTGGGCCTGTAGGCAAACTGAAGTGGGTCCAGTGAGTCCGGGATGGAAGAGGTGATGAATGATTTGACTAACCGCTCAAAGCACTTCATGATGGTGGAGGTGAGTGCTACTGGGTGGTAGTCATTCAGGGAGAGGATTTTGGTTTTCTTGGGGACAGGGACAATGATGGTCTCCTTGAAGCATGTGGGGACTACAGACTTGGAGCAGTGACACGTTAACAGGTAACAAAGGTTATCAAGTATACAGAAACTATATAGATATGGTATGAACAATATATATATACACGTGTGCTATACTAATATACAGAAGGGCTAAATTAATATACAGATACAGTGTAAGGATGGATATGTACAGCTGTAGGAAAAAAGCTGTTCCTAAACCTGCTGGTTTTAGTCTGGAGGCTCCTGTAACGCTTCCTGGAGGGCAGGAGCTGAAAAAGAGTATGTGCAGGATGAGAGGAGTCCTTAAGAATGCTACGTGCCCATGTCGTAGACATCGCTTCTTCTGGACGTCCTCTATGGCAGGAAGTGGAGTCTTTGTGATGTGTTGGGCGGTTTTCACCACCCTCTGCAGTGCCTTGCGGTCCGCGACAGAGCAGTTCCCATAACAGACTGTGATGCAGTTGGTTAGGATACTCTCTATCGCACACCGGTAAAAGTTGCCTAGGATGGCAGTGGACAGGTGGTTCTTCTTCAGTGTCCTCAAGAAGAACAGGCATGCTGATGGGCTTCCTTCTTAATCAGGCTGGAGGTGTTTGCAGTCCAGGAAAGGTTTTCTGAGATGTGGGTCCCCAGGAACTTGAAGCTGGAGACACGTTCAACAGCCATGCCGTTGATGTGGATGGGATCATGTGTCTCCCTTTTCACCTTCCTGAAGTCCACAATGAGCTCCTTAGTTTTGCTGGTGTTAAGGAGCAGGTTATTGTCAGCACACCATGCGGCTAAGTGCTCGAACCTCTGCCCTGTAGTGTGACTCATGATTATCACTGATGAGTCCAATCACCGTGATGTCATCTGCAAACTTTGTGATGGAGTTGGATCCATACATAGGCCTGCAGTCATGGGTGAAGAGGGAGTAGATTAACGGGCTCAGCACACAGCCCTGTGGAGCGCCAGTGTTGAGTGTAATGTTGGAGGAGCAGTTGTGGCCTGACCTGACATGCTGAGGTCTGTTGGTGAGAAAGTCCATAATCCAGTAGCGGAGGGGGGTACTGATTCCAAGATCCCCAAGTTTAGTGATTAGCTTGGAGGGAATAACTGTGTTGAATGCCGAGCTGAAATCAACAAAAAGCATTCTTGCGTAAGTGTTCTTGTTCTCCAGGTGTGAGAGTACACAGTGCAGCGCTGTAGATACAGCATCTTCTGTGCTCCTATTGCTTTGGTAGGCAAATTGGTGTGGGTCCAGTGTAGGGGCAGGCATGTCTTGAGGTGTGCCAGGACCAGCCGCCCAAAGCACTTCCATCACAATTGGTGTGAGTGCTACGGGGCGGTAGTCATTCAGGCACGTCGGAGAGGAGTGTTTCGGCACTGGCACAATGGAGGTGGTCTTGAAGCACACTGGTACTGTTGTCAGGGCAAGTGACAGGTTGAAGATATCCGTAAAGACCTCCTGCAAGCTGCTCAGCACAAGGCTCTGAGCACACGTCCCAGGAATGCCATCAGGGCCAGCAGCCTTGCGTGCGTTGATTTGGCTCAGTGCATTTTGGAACGTCTGTGGGGGAGAGTGTGAGGGTCTGGTGATCATCAGAGGGTTTGGGTTTGATAGTCTTTTCCTTGTTGTCCTTGTCAAAACGGGCGTAGAAGTCATTCAGCTCGTTGAGGAAGGACACATTCATGACTGTCGGTGTGGAGTTGCTGGGCTTGTAGTCGGTGATGGCCTGGATGCCCTGCCACATGCGTCGGGGGTCAGAGTTGACAAAGTATTCCTCCACCTTCAGCTTGTAGGCTTGCTTGGCCTTTTTGATGCCCCTCTTCAGGTCTGCCCTGGATGTACTGTAGGCCTGTGCGTCACCCGATCTAAAGGCACTGTTACGCGCCTTCAGCAGAAGCCGCACTTCCTTGTTCATCCATGGCTTCTGATTAGGGTATGTGGTGATCTGTCTTTCCGTGTGGTGACACTGTCAATTGTGGTGATAATGTATTCCAGTACAGAGTGTGAGTAGGAGTCAATGTTTGTGTGAGAGCCACGGGTAGCCTGACAGGCAAACAGACTCCAGTCTGTGTCTCTAAACCTGTCCTAGGAGTAGAGAATCCACCCCGGCTGGCCACACTTTGATGGTCCTCACTGATGTGTTTCACACGTTTCACACAGTGAGTGGTGAGTACTTGGGCTTGGGCATGAGAAACAAAGAAAGGTGATCAGACTGTCCCAGATGGGGGAGGGGGGTTGCTGTGTAGGCTCCAACAATGTTTGTATAAACATGGTCCAAAGTTTTGTTCCCTCTGGTTTGGCAGGAGACATGCTGGTGGAATTTCAGGAAGTACTGTCTTGAGGTTGGAGTGGTTAAAGTCAAAGTCCCGCCACAATAAATGCAGCCTCTGGATATGCAGTTTGTTGTTTGCTAATAGCCTCATACAGTCCGTTCATGGCAGCTTTAGCATCATACAGTCCGCATCCGGGGGATCTGGGGGATCCGGGGGATAAGCAGCAGTTATTATAGTCGAGGTGAACTCCCTCGGCAGATAGAACGGTCTACACTTAACCATGAGAAACTCCAGGGAAGTTGAGTTGAGCAGTGTCTCCCAACAATGACAGAGTTCATGCACCAAGCCTTATTGTTGACATAAATGCACAGTCCTCCGTCCTTGCCTTGCCGGACAGCCTTGCCGGAGTCAGCCAGTGTCCGACCATAATAGCATGCACAGTGCCCAGTCAGCTGCTGTGAATATCTGTCTGTGTGGTGTCCAGCTGCTCGATAGCATTGTCGTGGGTGAAGTGTGTAGCCATGTTTCTGTGAACTCATCCATTTTGTTCGAAGTCGTAACTCATCCATTTTGTTCATGTGTGGTATGTATCCAGTGACCGCACATTTGATCTGTGGGTGAGCGAGAAAGTATCATCATTTGGAAAATGCTGGGTAGAGAAAGCTGGTGAGAGAAAGCCGGTGTGGTGTTAGCTTTAGCTTAGCTCTCAGCCCTCCGCGCTTCCCCTGCCTTTGTTTACGGTCTCTACGCCGCCTGCGAGCACTTCCGGTCGGCCGGGTAGCCTGCGTAGCGTCGGGTGTTCTTCTGAGCTCTGGGATGAGACGAAGGTTGCTGAAAAAACAGTCTGGAGTTTTGCAATCCAATATCCAAAAGCTCTTGTCGGGTGTAGGATGTAAAAGAGAAGCTGTTCTGAACGAACAGACCCGAAATGAGCAGGAATATTGCCGCCAGCTTGCAAAATCTGAAGAGACGCTGAGCCTCGCGTTGTGCACGTGCTGCCATCTTGATCTAGACGGTCAATAGGACCATAATAATATACTTTCTAACTGGGATCATTACAAGTAGAGTAGAGAGTACTTTATGAGAGAGTATTTTATGCTGACTTGGACCCATCACCACATGCTGGCTCATGCTTAAATTAAGTGTGGTAAAAATATACTTTTCAGTATTTCATGATGACATTATATTAATATACGTTATATCTGTTTATGTGTACTTTAGCTGCACTATTATGCTAATAGTGTTTTAATACACTTACTGAAAACATACTTGAACAGAAAGTGACAGCAATTACTTTAACAGCAGACTTTAAATATTGACCTCAAATTTAAATAAAAATATATTTTACAGTACTGTATTTATTGTTTAAAATATGGAATTGAGTATATCATGATGGCATAAATTGAATATACTTTTAGTCTATTTACAATAAGTACAGAGTTATATAAATGTACTTGTAAAATAATTAATATTTCTAAAGTAGATTATTGTTTAGCTTGGGAAGTCTCATAGTCCTTTTAAATCATAAGAAATCAATAACTGATTAATCATTTAATGATAATATAAGTTCTACATGTATTTTATATCTATATTTATACTAAAATTGACATGTGCTATTGTTTGAAAACCACAGTCCATATGACTGAAGTGACCAATCACAAAAATCCCCTGCCTTGGATGGCTCCAGCCAATCAGAAAACTTGCTGCCCCTCTCAGGTTTCTGAGGTGCAATAGAGGAGTGTGTACTATGGAGGGAGCTCAAGAGCACAAGAGAAAACACCAATTTCCATAATTACTATTTCTGTGAGGACCTTTGCTGAATTTAACACAGCATAACGGATATGCCTTCTGGAGGGCATTGCAGCATTATTTTTGTGAGGACCACCCCAAAGGTCCTCACAACCAGAAATGTCCTCACAAAACAGGTTGTTTCTCAATACCTGGTACTAACAAATATAGTAAAACCAACACACACACACACACACACACACACACTTTTACACACACACACACACACATATACACACACACACACATATAGACCCCTTGTCAAACTTTCTGTTGTAAGAGCACTTTAGGTCCTCTGTTCGGTCATTCATACCCACCTATTGACCTCGTGAGACTGTAAGGAGGAAGCAGACACCCCTCCGAAATTTCTGTCTCAATGGTAAAGACATTAAGGAGTAAAACAAGGTCTCTCATCCTGTGAGAAAGTATGCTCCAAAGACAGACACACCTCATCGAACTTTAAGCATCCGTTGTAAAGGGGTCAAACGATTATTCCCATTAACATGAGCCTGACAAAGACAAAACATTCAGATTAATAACCTACGCAAACGCAGCAATGCTTAAAAACCCACGGCTCAGGTGTAGAGACACAGAAGCAAACCAGGAGAGAAGAACCAAGAAGAAGAACATGAGCAACTTCAACAACCCATCACCAACTATACCACCCAATGCATTCCCTGATGAAGAACCTACATATCCTGGTAAGTTGTAATTTCGCCTCCTATATTTGTTATTTAAACAGTATTGTATGGTACGTGAGAATTCATTCATTCAGCAACGTGTTTGTCTCTTTCATTTATAAGTGACGGGTGGTGAATTTGAAGATATCAACTTGACACAGACGGATATCGGTGAGACCTTTTATGTTTAAATTTTATTCTGTTTAAAGGTTATTCTGTTTAAAGTTTATTCTGTTTAAAGTTTATTCTGTTTAAAATGCCATCTCCAACAACTCTGCAAATAAACTACTTACAGATCTGGTGGCTTCCTCGACTCGTCTCGTTCGAGCTGAAGTTGATGCGGCAACGGCCTCTCCCCCGGAAAACACCCGACCCAGAGTCAACCGGCTGCGGCTTAACAGGCCTTCCTCCCGGGGAGAAGGCGGGCGTTGGTCCCTCATTCTGCAGAGCATTCAGCGAGGAGAGCAGCCATCGGTGAGTGAGGCTCATTTTACCGCCGCAGAAATTCAAGTAGACCAAAACATCTCGGCAACACGCCGACCCTGCTGCGAAGCGGCTCCTCCCGCTGTGAAACACGTTTCCGGTTAGTCAGGTTAAAAGCGAGGCAGGAAACTTTTCCGTCAATGTCAGCAGAGAAAGTTTAAAGCGCCCTCTGAGGTCAGGGGGAGAATTGGCCGTGTTCGTTTTTCACTATTTGCTTTGTCTTGTCTAAAATCACACGAGCGAGCGATTGAATTGGGGGGCCTGGTGGTCTTATGGGGCAGATTGCGTCGAGAAGTTTGTACACCGTTTCAGGAGACCGGCGTTTCGCGACAGTACGTTTATAGCCCATAATTCAAAGGGTTTTGACAGCTACCTGATTCTCAACACCTTAGTAAAGATGGGCGTAGAAGTCTCTGTGATCATGCAGGGCAGCAAAGTTCTCTGTTTCACAGATCCTGATTTTCAGTTGAAATATATCGATTCGCTGTCTTTCCTCCCCATGCGGCTCAGTGCTTTCCCCAAAGCACTAGGCTTCACGGATCAGAGCAAGGGGCATTTCCCTCACAGTTTCAGTTCGCGAGAGCGATTGAATTATGATAGGACCGTATTACCCCCCATCGGGAGATTATGGTTTAGAGCGCATGTCCGCGTCCGATAGGGACGCCTTCTTGGCCTGGTACCGAGACGCTAGTCGAGGCGTCTTTGACTTTAAAAAGGAAGCTCTAAAGTACTGCCGTCAGGACGTTGACATTCTCGCCGAGGGCTGCCTAAGATTCAGGGATCAGTTTGTCAAGGACACACAGGTGGATCCTTTTAGCTGCATCACCATAGCCTCAGCCTGCATCAAGGTGTTTCGCACCAACTTTCTTACTCCGCAAACTCTGGCCGTACCTCCACCCGATGACTACAGGCGTCAATTTAAAAGTTTCTCTCACCCCTGCATCCAGTGGTTGGAGCTGATTTCTCACAGCCGCGGCATCTTTATCCAGCATGCTAGAAACCGCGGTGAGAAAAAAATTGGGCCTTACTTTGTAGACGGATATGCTAAAATTGGGTATAATGACCCATTCGTATCACTTACAATGCACCTACAACTTAAGCAAAGTTATGTACAATAAAAATGCAGGCATTACCTTTGTACAACAAGGCCATTTTTATCCACAGCAGCATATTTATATGATAAAAATATTCAATCTATAGATTTGTGTTATTCTTATTCTTAATTTTCTTATTTCAGGTCCTATCCCCTCATTTCCCCCCAGAGCTAGGAGAAGTAGTGGGACTCAGATGTCTGGAAACGGTATGTATGTATGTATGTATGTACATATGTATGTATATCCCGGTGAAATGTTGATGCTTATTGTTTTTTTCTATTAACAGGCATAGCATCCAACCTCATAGTAGGGAGAGGGACCCTTCCAGCCAGACAAAACGGTAAGCATCTTGGCTGAAAAGCATCTTGGGCATATATATATGAAAAAAAAGAAAAGAAAGTAAGCACATATATAAATTATATTCATTACAATACAACTTTGTCTTATCCAGGGGACGATCCAACGGCTTCTCACCCGTCGACCAACAACAACAACGACGAAAGAGTGGATCTCATCCTACAAACACTCTGGAAACTCTCCTCCTCTGTGTGTGTTCTTCTCAGAGAATTAGTGTGAGTGTTATTTCTGTGCCAATTGTAAAACGGTGTGACATCTCAATATGGCCACTGCAGGGTTTTCAGATGACGATGAAATAAATCCCATCGCTTATCTTCCTGTGTTAGAGTTTTTTACCGAGCAATTAAACTCCATACCTCCCTCCCATTTTAGCCTCCCCCGAATCACACACAATTCCTGCTGCAGAGTTATTTGCGGAACAATTAAACGCCATTCCCCGCGTCCCACCGATAGACTCAGCCCTAAACGTACATATTCTTACAACTCCCGATAATTACTTTTATCATTTAGATGAAGCTCTCTCTCACTGCCAATCCGTCCTCCTCTTCTCCCCCTCATATAAACATTCAACAAGGGGGAGGAAATGTCGAGGGGGAACCTGAGGGGAGACCCGAGGGTGAACCTGCGGCCTCCTCTCCGCACGTGCTCAGAACACAGCGCCGCCACCATTTTAACAATCTAGAAATAAGACGCACCTTCTCAGTCCCTCCTAGAGATTCCCCCGATCTCGCTCAATTTTACCAAGATGTGATGGGAATTCTCAGAGATGGCCGACACGGTCAGACAGGAGATTCACCGCGGTGATGTCATACAGCTAGAGATAATGGGTGAAAATATACAAAATCACATTCAGGTGGCAGTAAATGATGACGGCGACGCCATCCTACCGGCTTTTGAGGGTTTACTCGAACGGTTGGTCCAATCTAATCTTGATGTAGCTGCGGACGAGAGATTAGACCTCATTGCTCAGGTGGTACACAACCCGAGAGGCGGTAATAGGGCCAAGCTGGATCACCTCCTAGACAGTGAAGTGATGAAAGGTAAAAGACAGCACCTGTACGTGGTGGGTGAGAGGAAGGATCAGCTCTGCTTTGCTATTAGCTTAGCGCATGTCATAGCTCCAGGGTGCACAGATGAGGAGGCTGAAGCGGAAGGGAAAAGGCTGCAAAGTCTTGCTGGTCTGAGTGAAGACACTCCCGTGAACTTTAGAGACATTTCCAAATTTGAATCTGTTCTCAAACGCAAAATTGTTGTGTATTATAGAAAACAAAATCACAGACCCACTCGCAAATACGAGACGGTTTACTGACCGCACCAATCCTCTGTTTCTATTCCTTTTTTAAAATCATTACTATGATAATATGAATAAGAAACGTCACAGGCCTCATCGGATACAGTTACATCTGTCGTTATTGTTACGCCGCTTATCACCATCCCAGTAAACACTGCTGCGATGGTTACTGTCCGATTTGTCAAGGTTACTCTTGTACCGAGCAGGGCCCTTAACCCCGTCTTCTGTTCCGACTGCCGCGAGGCAGTGTCGTACACCCGTGTGTTTTAACAAACACAAAGAGCCTAGAGAGGCAGCGCCGTCTCTCGGCAAGAGGCCCTTGAGTGCGGTGCGACGCAGTATTTGTGACGCGGTGAAACAATGCTCACAATGCCACGAGGTCTACGAGGTGAGCGAGAGGCGGCGGCACAAATGTCGACAGCAGACGTGTCGCGTCTGTGGGGAGAAATTGCCCTTCGGTTTTGATCTTAATAATCACGTCCGCTACATTCAGCCTCTACAGCCCTCAACAGAGCATACTGGCAGAATTATTTTTTATGATTTTGAAACGAATGCACGACCAGAACGGCACGCACCTCGCCTATTTGGTGTACACCAAGACACTGAAGGGTGACGCCTGGTGGTCTTATGGGGCAGATTGCGTCGGGAAGTTTGTACACCGTTTCAGGAGACCGGCGTTTCGCGACAGTACGTTTATAGCCCATAATTCAAAGGGTTTTTGACAGCTACCTGATTCTCAACACCTTAGTAAAGATGGGCGTGTAGAAGTCTCTGTGATCATGCAGGGCAGCAAAGTTCTCTGTTTCACAGATCCTGATTTTCAGTTGAAATATATCGATTCACTCTTTCCTCCCCATGCGGCTCAGTGCTTTCCCCAAAGCACTAGGCTTCACGGATCAGAGCAAGGGGCATTTCCCTCACAGTTTCAGTTCGCGAGAGCGATTGAATGATTGATATGTAGGACTGTACCCCCCATCGGGAGATTATGGTTTAGGCGCATGTCCGCGTCCGATAGGGACGCCTTCTTGGCCTGGTACCGAGACGCTGAGTCGAGGCGTCTTTGACTTTAAAAGGAAGCTTTCAAAGTACTGCTGCCAGGGCGTTGACATTCTCGCCGAGGGCTGCCTAAGATTCAGGGATCAGTTTGTCTTCAAGGACACACAGGTGGATCCTTTTAGCTGCATCACCATAGCCTCAGCCTGCATCAAGGTGTTTCGCACCAACTTTCTTACTCCGCAAACTCTGGCCGATTACCTCCACCCGATGACTACAGGCGTCAATTTAAAAGTTTCTCTCACCCCTGCATCCAGTGGTTGAGCTGATTTCTCACAGCACGTGGCATCTTTATCCAGCATGCTAGAAACCCGTGGAGAAAAAATTGGGCCTTTGCGCGTCCAAATCCTCTCCTGGGGGTGCGTTAGAGGAGTTGCATTTTGCCACTCAAAAGAAATTACTGCAAACGCTAAGTTCCGAGTACAAGAAAGTCAGCACAGCATTGATGTCAGCCTATGGGAGCATGAGTGAGGCATGCAAAAAATCGGACGAGCGGGTAAAATCATTCCTCCAAACCTCGCACTTTCCAGAACCTCTGCAGCCCAGCGATGCTCTCTTTGGCGGTAGAACTAGCGCCATCAGGCTGAGGTACACGGCTGCGCCGAATGAATCTGTGCACTATGTAGACGTCCACGAGTTTATACCCAGTACGTTAATTGCAGCAGCTATCCTTACCCTTTAGAGCCACCCTACTATCATTCATCGCGATTTTGAGGGGCCCCAAAACTACTTTGGACTCATCAGAGCCGTCGTCTCATCCACCCCGCCATTTGTACTTCCCATCTTACCCTACAAGTCTAGTCATGCGGTAAGCTAGTGTTCACCCTCTGTCGCACCTGCGCTGAGCTCAATCAACAGGCCGGGCCGTGCAGGCACAAAGATGGCGATAGAGCGCTGACGGGGGTTTGGGTCACCGCTGAATTTAACAAGGCTCTAGAGAAAGGCTACAGGCTCGCTCGCATCACCGGAGTGTGGCATTTTTGACGAGCGTAGCGAATCCATTTTTCAGGGCTACATTCACTATACCTTTTTGAAAGGCAAGCAGGAAGCGTCAGGTTTCCCTCCCGAAGCCGTCAGTCAGGAGAGTAGAGGCAAAGTACATTGAGGACTACAGAGTCCATCAGGGTATCAGGTTGGACCCAGACCGTATTGAGATAAACCCTGCCAAGAGGCAAGTCGGCTAAATTGTGTCTCAACAGCTTCTGGGGAAAATTTGCTCAGAAAAGTAATCAGACTCAAACCACCCTGGTCTCTGACCCTGATAAATTTTTCCCCTACCTGTTCTCAGACCAATATGATCTAAAGTATTTTAGCTTTCTCAACGACAAGGTCGCTATGGTGCAATGGAGCTACAAGAAACGCTTGCATGGTACCGCCGGGTAAAACAGATAACATTTTCATCGCCGCCTTCACCACCGCCTTTCACGCCCATCTCAAGCTGTACGGTTATCTGGAGCAGGTGGGAGAGAACGTTCTGTACACAGATACCGACAGCTTAATCTACGTGGTGAAAGAGGGGGGTTCTCCGCTAGAGCTGGGTAATTACCTGGGAGATTTAACGGACGAGTTGGGGGGTGACACTATCGATGAATTTGCGGCCGCCGTCCTAAAAGTTATGCGTATCGTACAAAAACCAGAAAAAAACGGTGCTGAACGGTTCTCGCGATGAAGCGATTGAAAGCCCTCAGCACATCATCAAACACAATAAGAAGGGCTTCTGGCTGAAAAACGGCGCATTCAACAAAAAGTTCAGAGTGGTGTACGACAAGAGGCGTCTCTTTAGTGACGGTACAACTCTGCCTTTTATCTATTAAAGGGGGGAGAGGAGAAAAAAAATGTCACACCATACAGGCACAGAAGCGATTATGTTTGACCCTAGATTCAGCGCACCCTTTTCATGTATGATTGTTGGACCCAGTGGGTGTGGAAAAACATTCTTTGTAAAAAGTGTATTAGAAAATGCTTATCATGCTTTAGGAAATGTACCTGATAATATTGTGTGGATTTATACATCTTTTCAACCTATGTATGCTGAGATGCAGAAGTTGAATAAAAACATTAAATTTGTTGAAGGATTGCCTGATTCCTTTGATGATGCAGATCTGTTTCCACCTGAAAAAACCCATTTGATCATACTGGACGATGTTATTTTCCAAGCCTCAGAGCATCCGGAAGTGGTAAAAATTTTTACACAGTACAGGCATCATAGAAATATGAGCGTCTTTCTGCTGACCCAGAATGTATTTCAGCGAGGTAAACACAGCCGTACTATAAGTCTAAACAGTAACTATCTGGTGTTGTTTAAAAACCCTTGAGATAAATTACAAATAAAAATACTAGCTCATCAAATCTACCCTTCTCAGAAAGCCATTTTTATGGAAAGTTTTGATGACGCTACCAAAGACTCTTCGTGGGTATTTAATCGTCGACCTCACGCCCTCCTGTCCAGAAAACTACAGACTGAGGACAGGGTCTACTGCCAGGCCAGTGGCCCGCCGTTTATCTCCCGAAATCGTGGTAATTCACCATGTCATCCCTGATAAAAAGGAACGCACGCCCCTACTGCAAGCTCTTTACCGAGCCATGCCTCAGCCTCAAACGGCAGAGACATTCTCACCCATTGTTCCCCAGATTTTCTTAGGGCTCTCTGTGAGATTGCTTTAAATGTTTTAAAGGGAAACATTCCTCTCTCCTCTGCTCAATACAAAAAGCTGAAAAGGCACAGAAACGTAATCAAACTGCTGGCCGATAAAAAGGCGGCTGTAAAACGCAAACGTCAGACTTTGATGAAACAATCAGGGGGATTCATCCTTCCTCTTTTGTCAGCCACGGTTCCCATCCTCGGAAATCTTCTGGGAGGAATCATCAGAAAATAAAATGTCTCAGAAAATGTTTCTCGTCTCAACCTCAACCGGAGTCCTCCATCCGACGGCCAGACGGCCGAAGACGATTTGGATGAAAGCATGAGAAAGATATTAAACGAACCGGGGTTGAGTTCTTATGAAAAAATTAAAAAGTACGACGCTCTGCTGCAGAGATATCTGTTCGCTCATGAAGCAAGGTCAAAAGGAGGAACATCGAATGACTCTGACTCTGCACCAGGATTCCAGTGCCCCTGAAAGGCCGGAGGTGGAACCCCTGCATGAGACCGAAAGACCCGAAGAGGACGAGGCCATGAGCGAAGGTATTAAAAGGCCTCCCCTCTCGCAGTCGTAAGAACGCCGAGTACATCCTGCAAAAAATGAAAAATACCGATGGTGGGTGGACCTCTAAAGGGGAATTTGTTCATCCTGGGGCAGATTGTGAAGGGATCTCATATGATTGACTTATTGCAAAAACCTTTCGAGCCAGTACAAAAAATCACGTACACCACCACCCAGAGGCTGGATGAATTTCTTACAAACTCTGACGGACCTCAACATCCCCCTATCTTTTGTGAATAACCCTCATGCCCGTGAACAATATCGTCGTCTGAAAACAGACCCACCGCGTAGGAGCAGAGAGGTGCAAGATGAAGAAGAAGAAGAAGAAGAGGAGAAGAAGAAGAAGAAGAAAAAGGTGCTGCGTTTTCCCATATGCTGACGCCTGGCTCCAGGTGTAGATTACCTTTTTTCCCCACCTGGATGAAATTTTGAGTATGTTTTAAAAATGTATATGGAAAAACAAGACCAAAAATACTTTTTATGCTGTTTTCAATAAAAGCCTTTATTTATCACATTTCAATTGTACAGAGTTTTTTTTTTTTGGTTATCTTCTTTTTTAATACATAATGACAATCTTTTAAACATTTGTAAAGAGCAGGTTCCACGTTGAACGCTGCTGGAATTATGATTTCTAATACATCGTTGATATTTACGAACAAATTGGGTAACGAGGGCATCATTTTCTGTCCTCATTCTCCTGATACAAAGATAACACTTGTTCCAAAGATAACCTGCATGCTCTATGACAAAGATAATACACGCAGTGCTTGACCGCACGCCAGTGAAAGAGTGTCTTGAAGCTGTCGATTGTGGTAGAATATGCGACAGGGAGCGACGTTGCAGAAACTCCAAGATGTCGGCGGGGTAGGGGCATGAGTCCTGGAGAGAAGCCAAAAGAGTCAAAAAAGGTGGCCTCATCTTTTTCCAAAGTCAAGGTGAGCCAATGCTCACCGGGCATGTGAGCCAGATGGGTGTTGACGATAAAGTAAGCGGGAGGTTTAAAGGAGCGTGTCAGAAAGCAAAGTTGATCCGAAGCCCATACGCCGCAAAACGCGTCTCCCAACAGATGATGCAAAAGACTTTCCAACTGATGACTGTTCATTTTTATTTTGTTCTTTCATTCAGTAGTAATCCACCAGCACTTGCCTCTTTGAATTCACTTCGAGAATCGAAGAGTAACAGGCGTACACCACGAGTGTGGTGGTGTGGAGGAGGGGCTGCCTGAATCTCATCTCCAGTCTTAAATTTCCGGTGGAGGCGGGGGACAGAGCATCGCTGTCTTCGCACGGCTCAAGATTGAACACAAACAGGGAGTACCCCTCGTTAAATTCTTTACGGTTGATACTCAGGGGCAAGTCTTTCAGGTGTCTGCCTGTGGCGATGAACATGTTGTAAAACTCTCTGACCGAAATCCATCCATCCATTTTCATCCGAAATCCCCTGGCCAAATTGAGGCTGAAAAGCATTTAGCCTGGAACCTGCCTGCCGTCCTGGCAGAGGGCTAGGTATTCCACGTCGTTGTGGATGAAATTGAAGGGAGACAGGTTTCTTTTTCCTGTGAAGGCTTCGTGATGCACCATGCCCAGCACCAGGTATTTATGGTATGGGTCCCAAAAAGAGGTTATCCTGGTTGCAGATCCTGGAATTGGCACTTGGGGATGGAGAAGGTTTTGACCATGTGCGTGAGAGGGGGTAGAGGGCGTTGGCTCTCTGCAGGGCCACGGCGTGAACCCCAGGCTAGCCCAGCACCGCCGGAGAGACGGTGGTCTTTTTGACAAACAGAGAGGCTCCCAAAATGTTCAGATGCGAAATGTAGAGTCTGCGGCTCCCATGAGACAGAAGGCGTCGCTGGCCCGGATGAGTTTGATTCTCAGATCCACCGAGTTTAAAAGGAGTCTCTCGCAGAAAAGGATGTCGCCTCCCTCGCTGTGGAGAGGACCCAGCAGGTTCCCAACAGCACTTCCCTTGAATTTTTAGAGTGGGCGGCTCTGGCTTTGAATCCTTGGTTAGGACCATCGAGGGCGAAGGAGTTCATCGCTCCGGCCGTGTCTTTGTAAAAAAGTCCCGCGCTAAATTGACTCTTGAGAGTATCTTCGGAGAAGTTGAGAAGGGTTTCAATCATAGCTCGGTATGGGTGAGTGGCGCTAGATTGGGAAATCAGCCGATCCCCCAGGGTGATGTCGCATTGACTGAACATTGTATTGAGCAGGTAATTGATCAGGGAGACCCAAGGCCGTGTCGTCCGCCAGCCCAGATAGAAAAGCCGTCGGCGTTGGTGATTTTAACACGAATGGAAGCGTACAGCAGGGTGTCGTTCAGATCCAAATATTTTTCCCCATCTCCGGGAATAAAAAACTCGATGGGGCCCCCGTCTGTGATGGCCGACAGAGGGAGAATTTTGGTGTAGAGCTTATCCTCGATCGAGAGCTGCGTCATGGGAGCTGAGAATAAATCCAACTCCGCCAGCGTGCACTCGGGTGATTTCTGATGAGCCATCTTTGTGCCGTGCTTAGAAGATGTCGGCGGACTTCCTCTTCTTAGGTTTGCTGCCCGCGATGACTGATCTCTTCTTGCAAGGTTGCCTGCAAGGTTAGGGTTAGGGTTCAGGGTTAGGGTTTGGGTTGGGGTAACAGAATTATGTTAGTTTGCACTGGCCTGTTGGTCTGTTGAAGAATTTGATGAATAATAAGGTTAAGATATAGATATTTATTATTTTTTGGAATAAGAAGAATAAAAATAAGGGGTCCAGGGGCGTCTCACTGACTTGTAACCAGGCTGAGGTTTGGCGAAGCTGGAAAACTCATCTCCCCCATCCAGGGGGTTCAATCCCCGGACAGAGGAAGAGGCCTCCTGCTGGCAGAAGGTCCGGGATGAGGACCAGATAGGGAGCGTGGGGCTAACCAAGACTTATTAATTAAAAAAAAAAAAAAAAATAGGGGGGAAAGGGAAATAGAGGGAGATGAAGATTTGGAATAAAATTGATTAAGAATTGCATAGAATAGAATAAAATAATAATAAGTGCAGAGTAAGTGCAGGGTAAGTGCTAAAAATGTAAAACAAGTGCTGTGTTAGTAAAATCATTCGGATGGCATGCAGACATCCTAAAAAGGTAAAAAAAACATTAGCTTAGAAATACAAATAAATTAGAAATTATAAAATATATACAAAATATAAATTAAGTCAAACAATGCATAATATATATACAGAAATATAATAAATAGAAAATAAAAATGATGGTTTAAAAAAAAAAAAAAAAAATTTTGTTTTAAGTCTCATTTAGCCAGGAGAGAGTTCGATTAATGTGCATGAGAACTTTATGTCCTCCTGGCCTAGTGGTTAGCACCAAGCTCCCGTCCTCGGGGGCGCCGGGTTCGAATCCCGGAGTCAACCCACCGAGGCAGCGCCAGCAGGAGGAGCGGGAATCAAATCGGAAAAAACTCCTATTTATCATTCAGTCCCCTGGGTGTTGTCGTGTCCAATTTGTGGATCCATAATTTTTCAGTTCTCTTCCTCTGTCCGGTGGTCCATCTGTCATTACATTCTAGTCCAGAAATGATAAGATTGTCAGGGGGATGTTGTTGAAAATGTTGGACTAGCGGAGTGCCAAGTTTGCCTTCTCCAATATTGTACATGTGTTGTTTGAGCCGGGTGTGTATACTATGTTTAGGTTTCCCCTATGTAGTGTTTATTGCAGCTGGTGCATGTAATGATGTAAACTGTATTGCTGGTATTGAGGGAAAATGAGCCGAGAGTAGGGTGAGAGGCTCCACTATGTGTATTTGTTATGAATTTCCTATTTCTATAGTGTGTGCTATATTGTATGTGTAGGTGTGTGTGTGGTCTATGATGGTCTGTAAATTTAGAGTGTACCAGCATATCCTGTAAGTTTTTATTTTTCCGGTAGGCTGATATGGTTTTGTGATTGCGGAAGGCTGGGTGTTGTGACTGTAGATGGGTGAAGTTGTGTTTGATGATCTGGTGGAATCTGGTTATTTTGTGTGAGAAGGTGGAAACCAATGGTAGAATGGTTGTGGGTGTGTGGGTGGAGGGAATGGGGTCTGAGTTAGGGTTAGGGCAAGGGAGGGAGGGGTTAGGGTTAGGGTCAAGGAGGGGGTCGGGATGCAAACCCTGTTTAGGGAACGGGAGAGGTTAGGGTTAGGATAAATAGAAGGGGTAATGTTATGGTTAGGCAAAAGGGAAGAGGTTAGGGTTAGGAAAAGAGGGAAAGGGGAAGTTAGGGTTAGGATAAGAGGAAAGGGGTAAGTTAGGATTAGGCAAAAGAGAAGAGGTTAGGGTTAGGAAAACAGGGGAAGGAGAGGTTAAGGGTTAGGTAAGGGGAAACAATCCCGTCCCCTAAACGGGTCGGGGATGCGCTGTCTTATCCCCGGTTTCCCCTAAATCATCCTTGAGTCCCAAGTAGGCTGGCGGGAGGTACTGGCGTCTCCTGCCATAACGCATACCTCCGTCCAGCCCTGGTTGTATCATAGGCCATGTTATTGGCCTGTTGGTTTTTAAATATTTAACTTAAATTAAGGTTTTAACAAAAATAAAAAAATGAAATAAAAAATTAACTTATTAAAAAATGAACTTGTTTTTAACTAAAGGAAACTTAACTTCTAAATGTGCCCACGCACGACGTTTCGACCCTGAAGGGGTCTTCTTCAGGCAACTAGGGCACGAAAAAAAAAGCTAACAAGAGCTTGCAGAGCGCTGAGATGTTGCCTCTTCGAAAGCTGAAGTCCAAATGAGGTAGGTGGCAGGCAAATCCCATTGGTTTGAATGGATGGAATGTTGGCTTTGATGTTGGCTTTGGGTTAGGTAGAGTGGAGATGTACTCATAGTTTCCCCTATACTGACCAACGTCAGCATAGTTTTTGCGGGAAACAAGGCAAGGCACTGGCCGGCGCATGTTAGTCCCCATACCATCTCCCACTTGCTGTCATGAGCCATATTAGAGGAGAAAAGAAGAAAGAAGAGGAGAGGAGGGGGACGGGGGAGGAGGATGGGTCTTGGAGCGTCCAGGTTTCCATTCCACAATTTCCATAACTGAATCCGAAACATTCCACAAGTTCCTTCCAGAGTGTTTTGTACTTTGAGGCGCTGAATCAGGAACCATTCCACAATTTATTTCCAGAGTTTTTTGTAGTTTAAGGCACTGAATCGGGAGGAGTAGGGGTAGAAAGGAAGAAAGGAAATTTTAAAACAAATCTAGGGTTAGTTATTGACAGAGGAGAAGGTTAAGGGTTAGGGTAAGCTACTGGTAGTGGCTTAAAGGGGAAAATAAATAAATAAATAAAATAATCAAATAATAAAAAAACATTTAAAAAAAGAAAATGTCTAGGGTTAAGCCCTAGAGAGAGGGATGTTAGGGTTAGGGGCAGATACTGTGTAGGGCCTAGAGAGGAAATTAAAAAAACCTACATATAAAAATTAATATAGAAAAATAAAATATATAAATAATAAAAGTGTTTATGGTTAGGCACTAGAGAGGGGATATGTTAGGGTTAGGGGTAGATACTGGGAAGGGCCTAGAGAGGAAAAATAAAAAAATATATAAAAAAATAAAATAATAAAATAATAAATTAATAAATAAATAAAGGGTTAGGTTAGGGGACTAAAAATATCAAATGTGCTTTGATATTTGGCACTGGCAGCTGGTTAAAATTTATTTTATTATTTCGTTTCTTTTAGGGTTTTCTAGACTCCTTTGGAAAAGATAAAAAGCATTTTATTAGAAGATTTGTCTTCATCTTCTTCATCCGCTTGGTCCGGGACCGGGTCGCATGGAGGCAGCAGTCTGAGCAGAGATGCCCAGACTTCCCTCACCCAGACACTTCCTCCAACAGCTCTTCCGGGGGGACCAGAGGCGTTCCCAGGCCAGCCGAGAGACATAGTTTCTCCAGCGTGTCCTGGGTCTTCCCGAGGCCTCCTCCGGTGGGACATGCCTGGAACACCTCCCTAGGGGCGTCCAGGGGGCATCCGAAACAGATGCCTGAAGCCACCTCAGCTGACTCCTCTCGATGTGAAGGAGCAGCGGCTCTACTCCGAGCTCCTCCCGAGTGACCGAGCTTCTCACCCTATCTCTAAGGGAGCGCCCAGCCACCCTGCGGAGGAAAGCTCATTTCGGCCGCTTGTATCCGCGATCTTGTCCTTTCGGTCATTACCCAAAGTTCATGACCATAGGTGAGGGTGGGAACGTAGATTGACCAGGTAAATCGAGAGCTTCGCCTTTCGACTCAGCTCCTTCTTCACCACGACAGTCCGGTACACCGACCGCATAACTGCGGACGCTGCACCAATCCGCCTGTCAATCTCACGCTCGATCTTTCCCTCACTCGTGAACAAGACCCCGAGATACTTGAACTCCTCCACTTGAGGCAGGACCTCTCCACCCACCCGGAGAGGGCACGCCACCCTTTTCCGGTCGAGAACCATGGCCTCGGATTTGGAGGTGCTGATTCTCATCCCAGCCGCTTCACACTCGGCTGCAAACCGCTCCAGTACATGCTGAAGGTCCTGTCCTGATGAAGCCATCAGGACAACATCATCCGCAAAAAGCAGAGATGAAATCCTGTGGTTCCCAAACCGGACTCCCTCCGGCCCTTGGCTACGCCTAGAAATCCTGTCCATAAAGATTATGAACAGGACCGGTGACAAAGGGCAACCCTGCCGGAGTCCAACATTATGCACTGGGAACAGGTCTGACTTACTGCCGGCAATGCGAACCAAGCTCCTGCTCCGGTCGTACAGAGACCGAACAGCCCTTAGCAAAGGCCCCGGACCCCATACTCGCATGGAGCACTCCCCACAGAATACCACGAGGGACACGGTCGAATGCCTTCTCCAGATCCACAAAGCACATGTGGACTGGTTGGGCAAACTCCCATAAACCCTCAAGCACCCTGTGGAGGGTATAGAGCTGGTCCAGTGTTCCACGACCAGGACGAAAACCGCATTGTTCCTCCTGAATCCGAGGGTCGACTATCGGCCGAATTCTCCTCTCCAGTACCCTGGCGTAGACCTTCCCGGGGAGGCTGAGAAGTGTGATCCCCCTGTAGTTGGAACACACTCTCCGGTCCCCTTTTTAAAAAGAGGGACCACCACCCCAGGTTTGCCACTCCAGAGGCACTGTCCCCAACCTCCATGCAATGTTGCAAAGGCGTGTCAGCCAAGACAGCCCCACAACATCCAGAGATTTGAGGTACTCAGGGCGGATCTCATCCACCCCGGCGCCTTGCCACTCTTGCGGAGCTTACTGAACTACCTCAGTGACTTCGGCTTGGGTGATGGACGAGTCCACCTCAGAGACCCCAGCCTCCGCTTCCTCATTGGAAGGCAAGTCGGTGGGATTGAGGAGATCCTCGAAGTATTTCTTCCACCGTCCGACAATGTCCCCAGTCGAGGTCAACAGCTCCCCACCTGCACTGTAAACAGTGTTGGCAGAGTACTGCTTCCCCCTTCTGAGGCGCCGGACGGTTTGCCAGAATCTTCTTCGAGGCCGACCGATAGTCCTCCTCCATGGCCTCACCGAACTCCTCCCAGACCCGAGTTTTTGCCTCCAGGACCGTCCGGGCTGCGGCTTGCTTGGCCTGCCGGTACCTGTCAACTGCGTCAGGAGTCCCACAGGCCAACATGGTCCGATAGGGACTCCTTCTTCAGCCTGACAGGCATCCCTTACTTCCGGTGTCCACCACCGGGTTCGGGGATTGCCGCCACGACAGGCACCAGAGACCTTGCGTCCACAACTTCGAACACGCGGCGGCGTCGACAATGGAGGCAGAGAACATGGTCCACTCGGACTCAATGTCCCCAGCCTCCCTCGGAATCTGTGAGAAGCTCTTCCGGAGGTGGGAGTTGAAGACCTCCCTGACAGAGGGCTCGGCCAGACGTTCCCAACAGACCCTTACACAATACGTTTGGGTCTGCCAGGTCTGTCCAACTTCCTCCTCTGCCAGCGGATCCAACTCACCACCAGGTGGTGATCGGTTGACAACTCAGCCCCTCTCTTTACCCGAGTGTCCAAGACATACGGCCGGAGATCAGATGAAACGACAACAAAGTCGATCATCGACCTCCGGCCTAGGGTGTCCTGGTGCCACGTGCACTGATGGACACCCTTATGCTCATTGAACATGGTGTTCGTTATGGACAAACTGTGACTAGCACAGAAGTCCAATAACAGAACACCGCTCGGGTTCAGATCGGGAGGCCGTTCCTCCCGATCACGCCCCTCCAGGTATCACTGTTGTTGCCCACGTGAGCGTTGAAGTCCCCCAGTAGAACAATGGAGTCCCCAGTCGGAGCACTATCAAGTACCCCTCCCAGGGACTCCAAGAAGGCCGGGTTCTCTGTACTGCTGTTCGGCCCCCGTAGAGCACAAACAACAGCAAGAGACCTATCCCCAACCCGAAGGCGCAGGAGAAGCGACCCTCTCGTTCACCGGGTGAACTCCAGCACACATGGCGGCTGAGCTGGGGAGCTATAAGCAAGCCCACACCAGCTCGCCGCTGCTCACCCTGGGCAACTCCAGAGTAGTGGAGGGTCCAGCCCCTCTCAAGGAGCTGGGTTCCAGAGCCCAAGCTATGCGTGGAGGTGAGCCCGACTATCTCTAGCCGGTACCTCTCAACCTCTCGCACAAGCTCAGGCTCCTTCCCCCCCAGCGAGGTGACATTCCATGTCCCTATTGCCAGAGTTTTGGTCCAGGGATTGGGTCGTCGGGGCCCCCTGCCACGACTGCTACCCAAACCACATTGCACCGGCCCCTCATGGACCTTCCTGCGGGTGGTGAGAGCCTACTGGAAGGCGGGCTCCACGTCGCCATTTCGGGCTGAGCCCGGCCCGGGTCCCGTGGGCAAAGACCAGGCCACCAGGCCTGCCTGGAGCTCGCCTCGAGGCCCAGAGCCTGGCTCCAGGGTGGGGCCCAGTGGCTAATGCCTAATCCAGGCGACTTAACGGTCCTTGATGTTCTTCTGTTCATGATGGGCTTGTGAACCGCTCTTAGTCTGGCCCGTCACCTAGGACCTGTTTGCCATGGGAGACCCTACCAGGGGCGTAATGCCCCCGACAACATAGCTCCTAGGATCATTCAGGCACACAAACCCCTCCACCACAGGTGGCGATTCAAGGAGGGTGAAGATTGAATTAAAAAAAAAAAATAAAAAAATAAAATATAAAAAAAAAAAAAAAATTATAAATCGTTTGTATAAAAAAGAATCACAATAAAGTTGTGAAAAAAAAAAAAAAAAAAAAAGGGGGATTGTTGAAGGGGAGAAAGAGGTTAGGTTTAGGGCAAGGTGAAGGGGGAGAGGTAAAGGTAGTGTGAGGTGAAGGGTGAGAGGTTAAGGTTAGTGCAAGGTACAGGGGGAGAGGTTAAGGTTTAGGAAGATTGGAATGGTAAAGTGTTTAAAAGACCAAAGAAATTAAAAAAAAAACAAAGGAGAATAAATAGGCAGGTGAGTGAGGATAATAAAGTGAATGGAGTAAACAGGTAAGTATAATTCTTGATGTGTTCTTATTGATTAGATGTGTGTATTGTTTTTCTTCTTATTTTTACAGGTCATGGTCATATATTAGAAGGAGAGGAGAAGTCCATTGGATGCTTTATGAGGTGAGTAATTATAAAAATATCTTTCTGTATCTTAAATAAAAAGAAAAAAGAAAAGGTCCATAAAATAACTATCAGAATTTGGCTGAGATTTATGGTAGTGTATGTGATAATCTGTTAAATTAAAAAAATTATAAGTGCATAAAAAAAGGGGTAAGTGCATAAAATAAGTGCAAGGCATTAACGTGCTAAGAAATAGAATAATTTAAAAGAGGGAATACATAAGATATATATAAATATAAACCAACTGTAAGAAATCATGCAAACACAGAATCACACAAAGAAAATAAATAAATAAAAATAAATATAAAATATACAATATATAATATATAATATATACAATATATAATAAATCATGCATTAAACATGCTTAAAATAAGATAAAACATACACTATTGCTTTAATAAATCTCAGTAAGTTTAAAAATAATCAATAATTTAATTTTAATAGGACAATCTTTTAAAAGTACTTCTCATTAAGACCAGTGGGATCCATTGTTTGTAGTTTATTGATCCACTGTCTCTCCTTTTTCTGTCCTTTGGGATTTTGACCAATTTACTACTGCTTTCCAGGCCCATAAAAACATAATTGTTGGTACCATGTGCTTTAAAATGCTCATATAATACTGTGGATTTATTGGCTTTACGCAAATGGTAAGTATGTTGGTACATTCTGACCCGTAATGTGTTACCTGTCTCTCCAATGTATATTTTTTTACAGGTGGAGCACTGGATGGCGTAAATTAGGTTGCTGGAGTCCTCAGTGAGGTATTGCCACAAAGGGCAGCCCTGTCCTGAGTGTGTGTTCTCCAAATACTTGATATTAATAAAATTTGATTTTTTGACCGGTGTTTTGGTCTTCTTTTCTGTTTTCAGGGCTGTGTGGACCAAAATGTCTTTTAAGTTCTTATTTCCTCCTATAAGGCCGTGATTATTTTGAAAATTTTGGAGTTTCTGTACCTTTGCCTGGGTCTCCTGGAAATGTGATTTTATTGTGGAATTGATTTGTGTATTTTGTTTAAAAAAAGTGAACTATAAAAGGAATGATTGGCGCTGTGTTTTTGACGCCAGAGTATTCCCCCTGATGATTCAAATAATTTGTTCACCTGGCTCTTAATATGCCTCAGAAACCGGGTCGAGTAACCTCTGGGTTTTAGGGCTGAGAAGAGAGTCCGGGTGGCGATTTCTACATCGTGTTTATATGTGCAGATTCTGTGAAATCTGATCAACTGGGATTTGATCAGACCCTTAAATGTATGGCTGGGATGGTAACTACTTTTAAATAAAAGTGCATGCATATCTGTGTCTTTAAAATATACCTTTGTGGCTATGCCCTTGGAATTATCATTAAAATCAGAAAAAAATGCTTGTGTATCTAAAAACTCAACTTTATGCCGCTGGATGTTAAACTTCAAAGAGATCTGAGGGTGGTGGTTATTTAAAATATTTTTAAAAACCTCAAAATCATCTAAAGAATGCGACCACAAGCCAAAGATATCATCCAAGTATCTAAAATACACAGAAGGTTTTTTATCACATTTTAAAAACGCTGATTGTTCAAATTCCGCCATATAGATATCTGCGTATGCTGGGGAATACTTCCGGCCCATTGCACAACCAGATACTTGTAAAAAATGTTTACCGTTAAAATTAAAGTCGTTGCAGGTGAGCGTGTAATTTTCAGGAGATTCCAGGATGGCCGCATCAGGACGAGAAGGGTCTGGATTACTGTTAAAAATATCTGCAACCGCCTTTACGTACCCAGCGCTGTGTCGATGTTGGTGTACAGTGAGTCCACGTCTGCTGAAAAGATGAAGGTATGTGTGGGGACACGTATGTTTTTAAGTTTATTGACAAAATCATACGTGTCCTATGATGTAACTGACATGTTTCTTTGCGAGTGGGTTGAGAAAGAAATCAATATACTCCGTGACTTGGTAAGACTCGGACCCGCAGTCGCTCACTATGGGGCGGCCGCCAGGGATTAGGAACGGAACCGGCCATGTTTCTGGATCCTTGTGGATTTTCAGGAGCAGGTAGAAGAGGCGCGGACGAGGAGGATCTGGACCCATCAGGTAAGTTTTCTGTTTTTTATTTATAAAACCTTGTCTAAATAATTGATCAAACTGCTGTTGTTTTCTGTCTTAACAAACATTCAAATAATTGTAATTAGTAATTATCTACATTGATCACATTTAAAATCAATACAAAAGTCACAACAGATCCCTTCACAGATTAAAAAAAAGAAGACAATTGGAAAAAAAACTACATCAATTCAACTTGTAACTCATTTTAAAATTATTAATCACAAAAGTACTACAAAATGTAAGATAAAACATTTTACAAGAACTATCCTCTAAATAAACATTTCATATGTTAAATACAGTTAATTAGTAGGAGCTCTGTCTTTACTTACCTCTCCCTCTGCTCTCCTCCACAGAAATGACACTGAATGTGGCTCCACCCACATTTAAAGGTTTCATTTTTTCCATAAAGCACATGTGCTTTTGCTTGGAAAATGGTTTAATTGGTTAAAAATGGTTACTTTTTATGTCAATTTTTATTTTGTAATATGTTGTTCATGGAAATGTTATTATTATTTCCAAGATATGTCCATTCTCCTCCTGTCCCTGTCCAGTGATGCTGCTGGCCCAGCAGACTATCCCATAAAAGATGGCTGATGCCACCACAGAGTCATAGAAAGGTCCTGAGGAGTGGTCCCTGCACTCCAAAAGACCTCAGCCTCCTGAGCAGGAACAGTCTGCTGTTGCCCTTTTTGACAAGGGCGTCTGTGTTGTGTGGGGAAGGGGTGTTGAAAGCGATCTGGAGATATTGTGTAGAGGGCTGTGCCCCCTTTCAGTAGACACACCTCGTTTACATCCCTGGGACAAGGGGTCCAATAGTTACGCTACGCCCCCAAAGGTGGGCATTTTACTTTCCGGGCGCGTAATTCTGGGACTGTTTGTCGTACGTTGATGCCTGGGTCACCACTGCGACCGGGAAGTCGAGCTCAAGAGGTTTTGTGTGTGTTTTTTGTGAAAAAATGACATATTCAACATTCCAAATGCCTGTCTAAAAAAGTTAGGCATGATGCCCTAACCTAAATAAATAGGGAAATGGAATGAGGAAGTGGGCCATTATAACCCCACAGGAAGCAGTAAGAGTGCTGAAATTTGAGCCACTGGTAGAGCCCAGCCAGCGCGACAACATATCTCAAGCACATGGGCCTAGCTCACAGTTCCTAGCTTGTTTATCTCTCCCCTTTAAAAGGTCAAGGCCCGTTGGGGGCTAAGGACAGGACTGACTTTGGTCCAAAAAGTGCCCGTAGCAGGCCCCTGACCCACAGATGTCTGGTAGAGCCCTTCGGGGCGAGCACGTGGATGTCTTCGGTTGTTACATTGTCTGATTCAGGGGTCGAGACCATTCCAACGAGCCCTCAGTCGTTACATGTACAAAGGGATGCATTCCACCACTTGGGGGCGACAAAAGGACACATTGGAAATAAAGTCTGCTTCCCACACTTTATCCCACCATATTCTCCCTCAAAGGAAACCCCAGGCCTGTTTGGGCCTTTTTACATAGATAGATAGATACTTTATTGATCTCCAAGAGAAATTCACATTTCCAGCAGCATGAAAGGTGGAAACTTAAGGGCATGCAAGTAAATACAGTAAAGATGCAAAAAGAAACTATAATAAAATAGAAGGTAAAAATACAATGTAAAATAACAATAACAATATAAAATTTAAAAAAAATATGAAATTAAAAAATATGAAATAAGCATCTGGCAGTTCTTGTACAAAGGTGCAGTTGTGCAAAATGGCAGTGTGTGACATACAGTTGTGCAACAGTCGGTTTGTACACACTTGAGTCCACATATAGATGTGTGTGTGTGTGTGTGTGTGTGTGTGTGTGTGTGTGTGTGTGTGTGTGATAAAGTAATGCGTGTGTCCAAGGTGCGTGGTGTGAGTGTGTGGTGAGTCCGGAGCTTGTTTTGTGTTATCGCTCCTCCCCGAGAGGTGTTGTAGAGCCGTATGGTGTGGGGGAGGAACGATCTCCTCAGTCTGTCCATGTGGAGCAGGACAGTGACAACAGTCTGTCACTTGAAGCTGCTCCTCTGCCTGGAGATGGCGCTGTGCAGTGGATGACTTGGATTGTCTGTGATGGACAGGAGCCTGTTCAGCGTCCGTCGCTCTGCCACAGATGTCAGGCTGTCCAGCTCTGTGCCAACGACAGAGCCTGCCTCCCTCACCAGTTTGTCCAGGCGCGCTGCGTCCTTCTTCTTGAGGCTGCCCCCCCAGCACACTACTGCGTACAGGAGGGCAGGCGCTCGCTTCTACCACAGACTGGTAGAAGATCTGTAGCAGCTTTTTGCAGATGTTGAAGGACACCAGCCTTCTGAGGAAGTACAGGCGGCTCTGTCTTTGATTTCACAGAAGTGTGATTGACTTGGAGTTAGATTGTGTTGTTTAAGTGTTCCCTTTATTTTTTTGAGCAGTGTATATTTGTTGTTTTTTTTATATATATATCTATTTTGTTTTTCTTCTCCAGAGCGGAGTATCCATGCAGGAAGGCAAGGTATGTGGAATATGTCTTAGGACATATTCCAACTTAAATCAGCATCTGAAGAGGGGACATGTAATCCCCAATAAAGAAGAATTTCAGCTTCTTCTTTGCTTTGGCAATGCACGGTAACTATATTTCTGGATATATGTGTATGGTGTATGAATACAATTTTCAATTAAATTAAACTCCATTCAATTCAGCTTTGTTTGTATAGTGCCACTACACAACAATGTCATCTCAGGGATTTTTACAGACACATTAATTTGAGCCAATTCATAAGAAAAAGCCCAGTTAAGGAAAACCTGTCATTTGTCATTGCAGCTTCAATGGAAAACTGATGTGTCCAGTGTGTGACAAAACAAACCTCTCACGCCTGGACAAACATTTAGTTGAAACGCACAGTCTTTTCACAAGCAGCGTAAGTGAATGAGTTCAATCAATGTATGTGTTTGTTTACTTGGAAGTTGCCCTCTGAAAGGTCTGGTATTTAGAATTTCAGGACCGTGACCCCATCATGCGGAGGGCTAAAAGGACCGCCGTGATTAAAGCACTGGGGAAGCTACGGTCCAGTAATCCAGCGACACTTATGGTATCAACACTGGACCTGAAGCATAATTGTGAGTCCACTACATTCCTTTTTTTAATATAAAGAACATAGGTAGACTCTGATTTTTTAAAAAATGAACACTGATTGGATAACAATGAATTGGCCTGAATTAATTTCAGCTTCCTCCCACAATCCAAAGACATGCAGGTTAGGTTAATTGACAACTCTAAATTGCCCCTAGGTGTGAATGTGAGTGTGAATGGTTGTCTGTCTCTTAATGTCAGCCCTGCGACTGACTGGCGTCCAGTCCAGGGTGTACCCTGCCTCTTGCCCAAGATAGCTGGGACAGGCTCCAGCACCCCTGCGACCCTGTGTGTGCTCAGGATAAGCAGGTTAGAAGATGAATGAATAATTTCCCCTGTAAATTTTTCTGTTCTACTAAGCTGGTGAGGTGTACATGAGCCCTGAGCACATTCCTGGGGATGAATCCAGCAACGAGGGGAAGCTGGTAATTGATGAGGACCAAGGATCCCCAGAGTCCAAGATGGAAGTGACTCCTGCCTGCTGGTCCCCACCGTCAACTTCTACTCCGGTAATGTCACTTATTTGACGGCTGACGGGCTGTCTGGCAAACAGCTACAGACGCGCCCTTAGAGTATGTGGAAGGGCATTGCCCAAAAGTCCAGATGTTCGAATTTGGTGCCCTCTGGGTACTCCCTGTGGTGGGAAATAGCCCACTTCCACATTCCATTTTCCTAGTTTTATTTCCAACCAACGAATAACCCTAATCTTTTAAAGTGGCCAAATGGAAGTGGGAAACTCAGCCTCCCAACTGCAACCATACCTTAGTCATCTCCATATCCAGTCAAATTATCATGTCTCCCTCAAATCACCTGGAATACAATTTATTCTTTATGTAAAGCACTTTGAATTGTGCTGTATATGAAGTTGTGCTTACCAAGTGAAATTTCCTCTCCACTCTCCAACCCTTTTAGGTTGAAGACCATAGTAAGTGCCTGGGGCCTGGGGACTCACAGATCCCTTGTGGACAAGGAGACTCCCTCCACCCCCCTTCCGATGATCCTCCTTCTGTGTCCACCGACCCTGACATTGAGGAGAGACTTTCAGAGTCTAGTCTACTCACCAAAGCGGAGTGTAGGCTTGACAGCCAGGATAAAGCCATTAGAGACCTCCTCCTTAGGGTTTCTCAGCTAGAACAGAGGAACACCTCCCAGACCCCCACTTCGGCCAGAAAGAGGTCAACCGGCCCAAACGAATCAACCCCACCAGCCCGGCCGAAGACACACAGACTCAGTGATTCGGTGCAGAAGGGAGAATACCTAATGAGAGGCTCATCTGCAAGTAACTATTATGGTAAGTATCAGACATCCATCTATCCTCATTTCAGTTATTCATAGCACCAAGCACCATATTTGAGCAAGAGGCAGGGTACACCCTGGACTTATTTATCGACTTAAATAATTAATGGAATATTTCTCCCCTTCCGTACAGCCTACACTTTAAATGATTTTCAAGCATTCCGTGCCGGGGGACGGTACCTCAAAAAAAGAACTAGAGAATGCCAAGCAGTCCAGGAGTCACGTGGAGAGGTTTATCCTCTACATGCTTCGTGGCCTTCCCTTGACTGCTGGCAAGAGTAATCTGCAGTTCCTGTTTCAACTGGATAAGCTGAGAAAGTAAGTTAGAATAATGAAGTTTCAATTAAAGTCAGTTTTAGCAGTCCAGTTTAGTTTACTATCGCCAATTCACAACAATGTAATCTCAACTGCCTGTATAAAAAAGGGCTGCACATAATACATTTATTCATCAAAATGTCTAAATATTTTTATTTTGTAGATGGCCGGAATACCTCGAGAAAAAGGGCTATGCCCCAACATCGATCAAAAATATGTTGGGGAATGTGCGGCTTTACTGCCGCCACATTGAAGCCCGATTTCTAACAGGCTCTAAACTGAAGCAACGCGAGATAGACCAGATCCAATATGAACTGAAGGGGCTTGTCAGGGATGTGGCGAAGGTGGTGACAGTGCACTGCCAAAAGGTTATTCGTCGGAAGACAAGTAAGTTTCCTACAATTGTTTTTTTTCCCACTTTTATTTCTCAATCGTTTATTCACATTTCTCTTCCAAAATTAACATTTTAGATGAGCTGCTTTCCACATGTGAAGAACAGAAATTTATGGTGGAAGCTCAGAACAACATTCCTGTCCTCCTGAGTAAGTAATTCATGGCAAATAAATGTATTGTGTCTAACTCACTGTTTGTCACACACTCTCTCTCACAAACACACACTTTATATCATTAAATAATTCATTCATCCATTTATTTTCTATACCGCTTCTACGTTAGGGTCTTCTCCAATTAGGGGTTGCAGTTGGCTGGAGCCTATCCCAGCAATCATCAGGCGAGAGGCAGGGTACACCCTGGACAAGTCACCAGTCACAGGGCATCATTAAAATCATGTTATTTTAAAAAGTTCTGTGTAAAGAGATGTTGTTTTTAAAGTGTTCCACCGCCCCAAACCACAACCCTCATATTTTAGTAGTGAAAAATTCAAACCTGTGTCACATGCCCCCCCATTCTCTCTCATCGTAGAAAGGGGGTTCAATCTCTTTATGAATTTGTCCCGTGGCTGCAGGCTATAAATAACGATTGCGCTCAGCCCACTCTTTGGGGATGGCAAATTTCAGGAGTCTTACTGCTTCCTTTGGGGAGAAACAGCCCACTCCCACATTCCATATTTCTATTTACTTTTTTCACCAATCTCTCACCCTAACCTTGTTAAGTGGCAAAATGGAAGTTAGAAACATTGACACACCTCAACAAAAAGTTTGTTTGTAAATTTGTAGGTCTCCGCCTCCCAATGGCAACCGCAAAACTGTCATATTTGTCTAACAATCTCAATCTTTCAATCTCTGAGAGTCAAACTATATCTTTTTATTAAACTTTGCAGATGAGCTCACCAAGCAACCCTGTAAAGCCAAACATGACATCCTAATCGGGTTACATAATGGGGTATGTTGCAATCCTCACTGGCCATCGGTCTGTTGTTTTAACCCACATTACTAAAACCAGTGTCAGGAATGCTGAAGTGTGGGATAATGGCCAAAAATTCCAGGTTATGTTGAGTATCGTGTAAATAAAAATCAATTCAGTCATTCTTAGTTGAATTCAGTTTTATTTTTATTCACAATAATTGACAACCAATTTAATGTAATGAAACATTTTATTTCACAGGTGGATGAGCACAAGACAGCTGCAACATTCGGCCAGGCTTCCATCTGCCTTACAAAGGAGGAGTACTCCTGGCTGAGCCACCTCTTGTATGGCACATGCTGTAATAACAGTGGCTTGTCTGAATACCTTCTCCACACCTGGCAAGGGAACCAGATCCTCAAGCCAGTGCACATGCTTCAGGTTGCATGGGATGATGCTGGCCTTACAGGAAACATCACCTTTGGCCAGATTCGGACGTCTGTGGCAACTCAGGTAACTTTCACCTCCTTTGTACTTTTTCTTGGTCTGCTGTGCATGTTCAGTTCAATTCAATTCAGCTTCACTTGTTATCGTGCCAATTCATGAAAAAATGTCATCTGAGGATTCACAGAATATCAATTTGAGCCAATTGTGGTAATCTTCAGGGTGAGTGATTGAATCTGAATTTCATTCATTTGTTTGCTTAGCTATTAAATTTTGTTATTTGTTTTTAGGCAAACAGATGCCTCACAGTTGAGGAACGTGGCCTTGTTGCAAAAGCCATGTGTCATGACCCCAAAACGGCAGAAAAATTTTATGTGGCCTTGGCGGATGAGCCCTTCAAAATAAGAAAACTTCGCTTGAAGGCAATGCAACGTTCTAATACTGCTGTGGAGGACAATGAAGAGAGTGACTCTGAAGAGCAGGTCTTGAAGGCCATGAACCCTGCTGGTCAGGGTCAAAAACGTAAAATGGTATCGCTTTCAAGCTCTTCATCCACAGGAGATGAAGCAGAGCCACCATACGATGACCACGAATCAGAGATGTCCACCCTCGAGGACTTTTCACTCCAGGTGGATCACTCATCAGACGAGGAGTTACCCAAACATATACCCCGGAAAAAACTTTTTTTCACCAGTTCCTCCAAGACTTTGAAGGTCGAGTTGGAAAGACTTCCTGATGTGCTCCATGAGGCCTACTTTAACCATAATGCTACACTGCTGGTAAACGCTCCTCTCCCCCCTGATCAGCCTGACTCCACTCAGCCAAGTTCCAGTCAGGTCCCTGACACCCCCCAGCCCCTTACTGTTCAGACTGCCCCCGCCCAAGTAGACGAGGCCCACCCATCATCCTTCTGTAGAAATTCATGACACCCCCCCTGCTCATCGTTGTTAGGCCTGACTGACCTGCCCAGTCCCACCCAAATCATATTTTGGTACCGAACACCCAAGATTCCCACCCAGCTCACCCTGCACAAAACCCAGAAGAAGAGATCATGGAAATTGATGAAACTCCACAGGGTGACCCTGTCCCCTGAAGTTTTATTGTAGTCCCTTGTTAGTTTTTCAATCATGTCGGTGAGTCATGTTGAATCCATAAAGAATTTGATTTTCTATGGGCAGAACATTTTCTGTTATTTTTCATACATGTTTATTTTATATCATTGTTGTTCTATTACTCTTTGATGTTCTATTACTCTTTGAATGTAGTGAAGGCAGCACATTTTAGTTAATGTTTGCTCACATTTCATTTGATAATTGACAGATACTGCCAATTTTATTTTAAAAAGTGTTAAGTATAATCAAGCAGATTGAAACTGCTGAATTATGTTCTTTGAAATATTGTCTGTCAAAAATAGTTTGAGAGAGTATTTAAAGTTAATAAATACTTTAATTGATACCTATTTTGTGATTGTTCATTTTGTGTATGTTTCATTGCGCAGATACAAAGGGATGAATAGGAATCTAGAAGAAAAATAGAGATATAAAGGTATGTCAAATGAATAATAATGGATTAGATTTATATAGCTCTTTTCAAGGCACCCAAAGCACTTTACATTGTATCCATTATTCATTCACTCACTCACTCATACCTGGTGATAGGTAAGCTACATGTGTAGCCACAGCTGCCCTGGGGCAGACCGATGGAAACGTGGTAGCCAATCCGCACCTACGGCCTCTCCGACCACCACCACACACCACACATTTATATACCACATTCATACACCAGCGATGCCAACACTGGAGACAAGGAGGAGGAGCAAACCGAAGACATCCACGCGCTCGCCCTAAGAGGCTCTACCAAACATCTGTGGGTCAGGGGCCTGCGAGCACTTTTTGGACCAAAGTCAGTCCTGGCCCCCAACGGGCCTTGACCTTTTGCTTTTAAGGAAGGGGAGAGATAGACGAGGCTGGGAACTGTGAGCTAGGCCCATGTGCTTGAGATATGTTGTTGCGCGGGCTGGGCTCTACCAGTGGCTCAAATTTCAGCACTCTTACTGCTTCCTGTGGGGTTGTAATGGTCCACTTCCATATTCCATTTCCCTATTTATTTAGGTTAGGGCATCATGCCTAACTTTTTTAGACAGGCAATTTGGAATGTTGAATATGTCATTTTTCACAAAAAAAAGCACAAAACCTCTTGAGCTCGACTTCCCGGTCGCAGCGGCGACCCAGGCATCGACGTACGACAAACGGTCCCAGAATTACGCATGCCCGGAAATTAAAATGCCCACCTTTGGCGGCGCGTAACTTTTAACCTTTGGACCCCTTGTCCCAGGGACGTAAACAAGGTGTCACATACTGGAAAGGGGCAAAGCCCTCTACAAAATATCTGTGGATCGTTTCCACACCCCTCCTCTCGTCCGCGTAAACCTTCGTAGAGGCTTAGAAAGGCTTAGAAATCGAGATTTTTTGGGGGTCTGTATCTGAGAGACCACAGGGGCACAGGGGCGCAGGGGAGAGACATTGTTGGAAAGGGTGTCCCCTCCCGAACAACATATGTGAAAATGGATCCCCCTCGGACCCAAGCGCCAAATCACTTTGGCTGGAAAAATGAGGGCAGAGGTCCATGTCTATCTACAACCTGTATAAATCCCAGCTCTTGGCCAGAAACTTTCTTGGTTCAAGGTCTACGGGGATGAGTGAGGGCTCGTTGGACAGGTCTTCTTCTGCCTGTTTCTAATCTGTTCTGTTTTTGTGCTCCAGACTCCTGGTTTTGCTGAATCTGCCTGCCTGGTTAACCTTGTCTTCCTCCTGGCCATCATCTCCTCCTCTGCAGTCCTGTCTGCAGCACTCCAGCGCAGCTTGGCCCTCTGCTCTAACTACTCCATGCTGGCCTCACACCACACTCCGCCAGTCTGCCTGCTCTGCCCCTGCTCCGTCAGCCACACGCCAAGCCGCGACGCCCACAGCTAACCGAACTCTACTATTAAACTGTGTTCAAACTTCAATCCCTCTGATGTGTGTGTGCTCTGGTCTGCATTTTGGGGTCTAGCTAAGATCTGCCTGGAACCGTAACAAACGTCCTGGGATGCCCCCTGGACTCAGTAGAGAGGTGGTGGGAAATGGGAGGATGATCGGCTAAGCTGTCGTCCCTGTTAAACAACACGTCCCCCCTCTACAGGACACTGACAGCTCTGGGCAGCTCCTTCAGTGAGCGGCTGCTCCATCCACGCTGTGTGAAGGAGAGATACCGCAGGTCCTTCCTGCCTGCTGCTATCAGACTGTACAACAAACAAAATGCCCGCTAGTCTGCAGTTAATAGACAATAAACAATAAACTGTGCAACAACAATACACTTCTGTTCATTATTCATCACTATTTCACTGTTTTTTGCACTCCCTGAGATATTATATATATTTCTCATATGTATACTCTCAGGCACACTCCCTCTGTACTATGTACAGGTTTACTTACAGTTATAGTTATAATTATTTATCTTGGATTATTTGACCTTTTATTTTATTTTATTTAATTTCATGTCGTAGATTTCTTACTGACTATTTCCCACTATGTGGTCTTCGCTGCTGTTACGCTATAAATTTCCCTGCTTGTGGGACTAATAAAGGAAATCTGAATCTGAATCTGAATCCACACGCTCGCCCTGAGGGGCTCTACCAGACATCTGTGGGTCAGGGGCCTGCAGGGCACTTTTTGGACCAAAGTCAGTCCTGGCCCCCAACGCAGGCCTTGACCTTTTGAAGGGGAGAGATAGACGAGCTGTGAACTGTGAGCTAGGCCCATGTGCTTGAGATATGTTGTTGCGCGGGCTGGGCTCTACAAACAAGGCAAGGCAATGGCCGGCGCATGTTAGTCCCCATACCATCTCCCACTTGCTATCATGAGCCATATTAGAGGAGAAAAGAAGAAAGAAGAGGAGGGGAGAGGGGAGGGGAGGAGGAGGAGGATGGGTCTTTGAGCGTCCAGGTTTCCATTCCACAATTCCTTTCCAGAGTTGTTTGTACATTGAGTCACCGAATCAGAAACATCCCACAAGTTCTTTCCAGAGTGTTTTGTACTTTGAGGCACTGAATTGGAAGGAGTAGGAGTAGAAAGGAAGGAAGGACATTTAAAATAAATCTAGGGTTAGTTATTGACAGAGGAGAAGGTTAAGGGTTAGGGTAAGCTACTGGTAGTGGCCTAGATGGGGGAAAAAAATAATAAATTAATAAATAATAATAAAAAATAATATAAAATCATCTTCTTCATCTTTCTCTTCATCTTCTTCATCCGCTTGGTCCGGGACCGGGTCGCGGAGGCAGCAGTCTGAGCAGAGATGCCCAGACTTCCCTCACCCCAGACACTTCCTCCAGCTCTTCCGGGGGGACCCGAGGCGTTCCCAGGCCAGCCGAGAGAGACATAGTTTCTCCAGCGTGTCCTGGGTCTTCCCCGAGGGCCTCCTCCCGGTGGGACATGCCTGGAACACCTCCCTAGGGAGGCGTCCAGGGGGCATCCGAAACAGATGCCCAAGCCACCTCAGCTGACTCCTCTCAAAGATGTGAAGGAGCAGCGGCTCTACTCCGAGCTCCTCCCGAGTGACTGAGCTTCTCACCCTATCTCTAAGGGAGCGCCCAGCCACCCTGCGGAGGAAACTCATTTCGGCCGGCTTGTATCCGCTGATCTTGTCCTTTCGGTCATTACCCAAAGTTCATGACCATAGGTGAGGTGGGAACGTAGATTGACCGGTAAATCGTGAGCTTCGCCTTTCGACTCAGCTCCTTCTTCACCACGACGGTCCGGTACACCGACCGCATAACTGCATGGGCGCTGCACCAATCCGCCTGTCAATCTCACGCTTCGATCTTTCCCTCACTCGTGAACAAGACCCCGAGATATACTTGAACTCCTCCACTTGAGGCAGGACCTCTCCACCCACCTGGAGAGGGCATGCCACCCTTTTCCGGTCGAGAACCATGGCCTCAGGATTTGGAGGTGCTGATTCTCATCCCAGCCGCTTCACACTCGGCTGCAAACCGCTCCAAGTACATGCTGAAGGTCCTGGCCTTGATGAAGCCATCAGGACAACATCATCCGCAAAAAGCAGAGATGAAATCCTGTGGTTTCCCAAACCGGACTCCCTCCGGCCCCTGGCTACGCCTAGAAATCCTGTCCATAAAGATTATGAACAGGACCGGTGACAAAGGGCAGCCCTGCCGGAGTCCAACATGCACTGGGAACAGGTCTGACTTACTGCCGGCAATGCGAACCAAGCTCCTGCTCCGGTCGTACAGAGACCGAACAGCCCTTAGCAAAGGCTCCCCGGACCCCATACTCGCGGAGCACCCCCACAGAATACCACGAGGGACACGGTCGAATGCCTTCTCCAGATCCACAAAGCACATGTGGACTGGTTGGGCAAACTCCCATAAACCCTCAAGCACCCTGTGGAGGGTATAGAGCTGGTCCAGTGTTCCACGACCAGGACGAAAACCTGCATTGTTCCTCCTGAATCTGAGGTTCGACTATCGGCCGAATTCTCCTCTCAGTACCCTGGCGTAGACCTTCCCGGGAGGCTGAGAAGTGTGATCCCCCTGTAGTTGGAACACACTCTCCGGTCCCCCTTTTTAAAAAGAGGGACCACCACCCCAGTTTGCCACACCAGAGGCACTGTCCCCAACCTCCATGCAATGTTGCAAAGGCGTGTCAGCCAAGACAGCCCCACAACATCCAGAGATTTGAGGTACTCAGGGCGGATCTCATCCACCCCCGGCGCCTTGCCACTGAGGAGCTTACGAACTACCTCAGTGACTTCGGCTTGGGTGATGGACGAGTCCACCTCAGAGTCCCCAGCCTCCGCTTCCTCATTGGAAGGCAAGTCGGTGGGATTGAGGAGATCCTCGAAGTATTTCTTCCACCGTCCGACAATGTCCCCAGTCGAGGTCAACAGCTCCCCACCTGCACTGTAAACAGTGTTGGCAGAGTACTGCTTCCCCCTTCTGAGGCGCCGGACGGTTTGCCAGAATCTCTTCGAGGCCGACCGATAGTCCTCCTCCATGGCCTCACCGAACTCCTCCCAGACCCGAGTTTTTGCCTCCAGGACCGTCCGGGCTGCAGGCTTGCTTGGCCTGCCGGTACCTGTCAACTGCGTCAGGAGTCCCACAGGCCAACATGGTCCGATAGGACTCCTTCTTCAGCCTGACGGCATCCCTTACTTCCGGTGTCCACCACCGGGTTCGGGGGTTGCCGCCACGACAGGCACCAGAGACCTTGCGTCCACAACTTCGAACTGCACGGCGTCGACAATGGAGGCAGAGAACATGGTCCACTCGGACTCAATGTCTCCAGCCTCCCTCGGAATCTGTGAGAAGCTCTTCCGGAGGTGGGAGTTGAAGACCTCCCTGACAGAGGGCTCGGCCAGACGTTCCCAACAGACCCTCACAATGTACGTTTGGGTCTGCCAGGTCTGTCCAACTTCCTCCTCTGCCAGCGGATCCAACTCACCACCAGGTGGTGATCGGTTGACAGCTCAGCCCCTCTCTTTACCCGAGTGTCCAAGACATACGGCCGGAGATCAGATGAAACGACAACAAAGTCGATCATCGACCTCCGGCCTAGGGTGTCCTGGTGCCACGTGCACTGATGGACACCCTTATGCTCGGTGAACATGGTGTTCGTTATGGACAAACTGTGACTAGCACAGAAGTCCAATAACAGAACACCGCTCGGGTTCAGATCGGGGAGGCCGTTCCTCCCGATCACACGCCCCTCCAGGTATCACTGTTGTTGCCCACGTGAGCGTTGAAGTCCCCCAGTAGAACAATGGAGTCCCCAGTTGGAGCACTATCAAGTACCCCTCCCAGGGACTCCAAGAAGGCCGGTGCTACTCTGTACTGCTGTTGGCCCGTAGGCACAAACAACAGCAAGAGACCTATCCCCAACCCGAAGGCGCAGGGAAGCGACCCTCTCGTTCACCGGGGTGAACTCCAACACATGGCGGCTGAGCTGGGGAGCTATAAGCAAGCCCACACCAGCTCCGCCGCCGCTCACCCTGGGCAACTCCAGAGTAGTGGAGGGTCCAGCCCCTCTCAAGGAGCTGGGTTCCAGAGCCCAAGCTATGCGTGGAGGTGAGCCCGACTATCTCTAGCCGGTACCTCTCAACCTCCCGCACGAAGCTCAGGCTCCTTCCCCCCCAGCGAGGTGACATTCCATGTCCCTATTGCCAGAGTTTTGGTTCCAGGGATTGGGTCGTCGAGGCCCCCTGCCACGACTGCTACCCAAACCACATTGCACCGGCCCCTCATGGACCTTCCTGCGGTGGTGAGCCTACTGGAAGGCGGGCCCACGTCGCCATTTCGGGCTGAGCCCGGCCGGGTCCCGTGGGCAAAGACCCGGCCACCAGGCGCTCGCCTGCGAGCCCCAGCCCCAACCCCAGGCCTGGCTCCAGGGTGGGGCCCCGGTAACGCCAATCCGGGCGACGTAACGGTCCTTGATGTTCTTCTGTTCATGATGGGCTTGTGAACCGCTCTTAGTCTGGCCCGTCACCTAGGACCTGTTTGCCATGGGAGACCCTACCAGGGGCGTAATGCCCCTGACAACATAGCTCCTAGGATCATTCGGGCACACAAACCCCTCCACCACAGTAAGGTGGCGGTTCAAGGAGGGGAATATAAAATCAATAATAAAAAAATATTTTAAAAAATAAACCAAAAATGTCTAGGATTAGGCCCTAGAGAGAGGGATGTTAGGGTTAGGGGCAGATACTGTGTAGGGCCTAGAGAGAAAAATAAAAGAATATATCAAAAAATAAAATAAAATAATAAATTAATATATAAATAATAAAAGTGTCTAGGGTTAGGCACGAGAGACACTGATGTTAGGGTTAGTGAATGGGACAGGTGGGGGGCCTAGAAGAGAAGAAAGGCAAGTGGAAAAAGAAGGGAATGAGAGGCCAGAGAGTAATGCAAAATTAAAAATAATTAAAAATTAGAAATAATTTTAAAAAATGCAAATTGGTAAATTCTAACCCTAACCCTAACATTCCCCTCTCTAGTGCCTAACCATAAACACTTTTATTATTATATTATTTTATTATTTTCTTTATATTAATTTTTTTATATGTAAATTTTTTTAATTTCCTCTCTAGGCCCTACAAAGTGTCTGCCCCTAACCCTAACCCCGAACTCTTTCGGTGTCGGGTCGACCTTGCCGCAGCCAAGTTACCGAGCGTTGTTTTTGTACACACAACAAAACAGAAATACAGCTCTCAAGAGACTAACGCAGGATTTATTTGGTCGTTTTTAACGTATTTAAAATCAGCACACATCACGGCTTCCCCTCCGGTTCGCCATTTGCTCACTTAGTCGACTCGCCAGTTAGCACAATGCTAACCAGCTAGCTGATGCTAACGATGCGTAGAGGTGGAACATTTTCCTCTTTTGTTGTTAAAACAAACAGCTCGTAAACAAGAGAAATAATCAACATTTTTTGATGGCGGTGGCTCCCGCCTCGATGGCGGATAAGATCATAGTCCTTGATGATGATGACGACGAAGAGGGAAGCCCTCAGCCCTCTTCCTCTGCCGCCACCTCCTCCTCTCGGAAATGAAGCCAAAAACGTCTCGAAACTCAAAGCCCTGCAGCCTGTCCCGACTCACATCACCCAGTCACCTTTTGCCTCAGCGAAGAAGGATGCACATGTTCTGCAGGCGGAGAACCAGAAGTTGTTCACCGAGTTTGTGGAGCACTGCTTGGCTGTCACCCAGGACTGCCCCGAGGTCTTGACCTTCCTCCAGACTAAGCATTCCAAGGCCTCCCCCGACTACTTGTCATCCGTGGAGTTCAGGAACACCTTGGGGCGATGTTTGACCCGCGCTCAGGCCAACCGTTCCAAAATCTTTGTCTATATAAATGAACTGTGCGCTGTACTAAAGCAGCATGCGGCCAAGAAGAGGCAGAACATCACCAAGGTCGAGTCTGGCCCTTGTACCTCGACATCGAGTCCTCTCCAGTCTACCTCTGTTACGCCCAAAAGTAAACACAGGACTAAGGTTGAGATGGGTGAGGAGGAGGAGGTGAAACCGTCAACAGAAGAGAAGCAACCTTCTGCCTTGGAGCTGCAGGAGGACAATAAAAACAAGGAAGAGGAAATGGAGAAAAAGGCAAAGAGGGCGTCCAGAAAACAGATAGCGTACCTGGAGAATCTACTAAATGTGTACAACGAGGAGATCCGCCGCCTGCAGCAGGCTGAGCTGAATTTAGACGACCTGGAAACTGAGGAATCTTCATACATCCAGGAGCACAAGCTCAAACGCAAGATGATGAAGATTTATGAAAAGCTGTGCGAGCTCAAGGGCTGCAATACACTAACAGGTCGAGTCATTGAGCAGAGGATCTCCTACAGCAGCACTTGTTATCCAGAGATCAACAGGAGGATCGAGCGATTCATCAACAGTCTGGAGGCTCAGAGAAACCCTCCGGATTATTAAGACATCCTCCAGCAGGTGCTGCGTGCCAATGAGCGCCACAACCTGTGCCTGAGCAGAAAACAGCTGAACCAGATCGCCCAGGAGGCTTTCAGAGACACCGGGAGCCGCATGCAGGAGAGACATCACCTGGATCTGGTGTACAACTTCGGCTCGCACCTCACTGACACCTACAAGCCCGCCTCAGACCCGGCGTTGTCGGACCCTTCACTGCGACAGAGGCTGCGTTCAAACAGAGAAGTGGCTCTTTCCCGTCTGGAGGAGGTCATCACCAAGTTTGCTAAGAGACAAGATGACACAGAGGAGCAGGAGAGGATCAAACGACTGGAGAAAGACGGCAAAGAGAAAGAGGAACACAAAGCAGAAAATGGAGAAGAAAATAAAGAGGAGAATGGAGTAGCAGAGAAGAAGGATGATGACAAAGAAGGAGAAGAGGTTGGAGGAGGAGGAAGAGGATGAAGATGAAGATGATGAGTCATCAGACCCAGACATTGAGGAAGAGATCCAGGCCAGCACGCAGCAGGATGGACCAGACGATGATGAGAATGAGGAAGACGAAAGTAATGAGGTGGATCAAACATGCAACGGCACCAACAAGGAGGACCAGACGGACGAGGTATCAGGAAGCGTTTCTGCAGGGAGAAGAAGGAAGCGTGAAAGAAGAGGACGAGGAGCCAGTCACAAGCGGATTCAGTCCGCTGTCTGACGAGAGAGCAAGTCACAAGTGTCCCCGCTGTCCGACATCCCCTGCCCCAGACACAGCCCCAGCCAATCAGAGCCACCGCGGACTGACAACCAGAGGCCGCTGTCCAATGGTAACCTCGCAAAATTAGAGGAGTCTGTCGATTCCACCAATCATGTTTCAGTTGTGCTGGTGAGCAACAGCAAAATCACTGCGGACTCTGCAGACGCTCCCCTGGTGGAAGCCAATGGGGTGCTGCTGCTTCCGTCACCGGCAGTCGTAGTAGAAAAATGTGACACACAGACCAACGGCACGTCGCCGCCTCCCAGCCCCAGAACCACGAGGGGCCAGAAGAGGAAGAGGGCGGAAATTGCGTCAGGGGACTCCCAAAACACGAAGCACATAATCATCCATGACAATGAGACAGAGATCCCTCTGGACATGGGCGTGTTTACCTGCGGTTCTCCACAGCAGGCAGAATCGACTCGAGTAGACACTCCGACCCAGGAAATAGTCAGCAGTTCACAGTCGACACCACCTCCCAAGAAAAACAAGGTAAACGTGGTGACTCAGTGTGACCCAGATGAGATCATCGTCCTGTCAGACTCGGAATGACCTTTCACCTTTGACCCCTCACTGCACTGCAAGATTCTTCCACATGTCACCTGCTCTCTAGGAACGATTTCCTGCCTCTTTAACTAACTCCTAACTCTAAAAACAGGGAAAAGCTTTTTTTTCCTGATCGAAAACTTTGACATTTCTGATATGAATAAGATCCAAACAGTCGATATCAAATTTATACAAAACACACAACAGCCATTCATAGCTGTGGACGACAGGGAAACTATGAACTTTGGTACCTCATGCCACTTGATTATATATAACCAAACAAAAGCCAAGATGAGTGTTTTGCAAAGGACTTAAATAAAATTATCGTAACATTTGAAAAAAAAAAAAGAAAAAAGAAAAGAAAAGGTGCAGTCAGGATTGCGAAGCGGCAATTTCCATACATGCAGAGAGATTTGGATTCCGGTGATAAATTATTCACCGTCCTTATCCAGTGCGGAACGAACAACTTTCGCTAACGCTGAATCGCGTACATTATGCGGAATATTGCCGTATATTCCCGCACTGAGAAGTACTGACTTTTACACGGAGAAAGATCATGTCCATTGGACGAAGGACGCAGCCCGTGCTATGCTGACCACTGGGTTTCGTTTTTAAACTTGGATGCCCCTTAAGCCCTCTGAAGGAGGGGGATAAGGGATCCAAACCTCTCTTGTCCCAAAATGTGATGGTGCTAGCCGAAAATTTCACTCTTACCAAACCGCAATTGGAATTGTTGAATAGAGGCCTAACTTTTGTCCCTACAATTAATTTAAATAAAAATCAGAAACCACAACTTCAATTGGATATTCAAAATTACCATAGAAAAATTAAACATTTTCGAAATAGACAAAGACAAGTGGTACGTTTTACAGGGAGTCTCAGATTGGACACCTCCTCTTGATATCTTACCGCCAGAGATCAAATTTTTAATTAAAAAGGATCATAAGGATTTTAATGAGCATTTTCGAATCAGGAAAGAAAAGCCAAATTTGTCGGGAGAGGAGGAGAAAGCTATTAAAGAATTAATGGATAATAAGCACATTGTGATCAAACCTGCGGATAAGGGCAGTGCAGTAGTCATTTTGGGGAGGGAGCAATATATTAGGGAGGTCAATCGACAGTTAAGTGATAGGAAATATTACAGGAAAATGGAAGATCCCATTTATTTAGAAACTGTTCCTATAGTTAAACAAATTTTAGAGAGTTTATTTAATCAAGGGTTTATAAACAAGAGACAAATGAAGTATTTACAGGGGGATTCAGAACCCAGGGCAAGGAGGTTTTATATTTTGCCTAAGATACACAAGGAGCCAGAAAAGTGGACAGTGCCCAACAATTCATTAAAACATTGGACACTTTTGACCCATCTATAAGATTAAAATACAAATTTGATGATAATTCAATTGATTGCAATTGTTGAATAGAGGCCTAACTTTTGTCCCTACAATTAATTTAAATAAAAATCAGAAACCACAACTTCAATTGGATATTCAAAATTACCATAGAAAAATTAAACATTTTCAAAATAGACAAAGACAAGTGGTACGTTTTACAGGAGTCTCAGATTGGACACCTCCTCTTGATATCTTACCTGCCAGAGATCAAATTTTTTAATTAAAAAGGATAATAAGGATTTTAATGAGCATTTTCGAATCAGCCCTGCCCTGACCCTAACCTCAACCCCTCCCTCCCTTGCCCTAACCCTAACACAGACTCCAATTCCTCCACCCACACACCCTCAACCATCCTACCATTTATTTCCACCTTCTCACATAAAATAACTAGACTTCACCAGATCATCAAACACAACTTCACCCACTTACAGTCACAACACCCAGCCTTTCACAATCACAAAACCATATCAGCATACCGCAAAAATAAAAACCTACAGGACATGCTGGTACACTCAAAATTCACAGATCATAGACCACACACACACATACAATACAGCACACATTACAAAAACAGAAAATTTATTATCAATACATACAGTGGAGCTTCCCATCCCACCCTTGGTTCATTTTCTCTCAACACCAGCAACACAGTTTATACCATCACATGCGCTACTTGTCATAAACATTATATAGGAGAAACAAAACATAGCATACACACCCGCTTAAAACAACACATGTACAACATCGGTGAAGGCAAACTAGGCACTCCATTGGTCCAACATTTTCAACAGCACCCCTCTGACAAACTTATCATTTCAGGTTTAGAATCCAATAACAGATGGACCACTGGACAGAGGAAGAGAGCAGAAAAATTATGGATACATAAATTGGACACAACAACACTCCCCTGCTAGCACTACCTCGGTGGGTTGGCCGGGATTCAAACCCGGCACCCCCAGGGGTGGGAGTGTAGAGCTAACCACTAGGCCAGGAGGATACAAGGCTACCATGCACAACACCCCTTTTAGCACTTATTTTGCACTTATCTTGCACTTGTTTTATACCACCAATACATGCACTTTTATATTATTTTATTCCAAATTTTTATTTTTCCACCCCGACCATTTTTTTAAATTAGGAGTTGTTGTTGGGCCCCACGCTCCCAATCTGGTCCCCGCTCCGGGCCTTGTACCAGCAGGTGGCCTCTTCCTCTGTCCGGGGATTGAACCCCGGTCTCCCGGGTGGGTGAGGGAGATGAGTTTTCCAGCCTCGCCAAACCTTTTTTTTTTTCACAACTTTATTGTGATTCTTTTTTATACAAACAATTTATTATTTTAATTTTTTAGTAAATTTTCTAATAAAATGCTTTTTTTTAATCTTTTTTTTTTTTAAAAAAGGAGTTTAGAAAACCCTAAAGAAAGAAACAAAATAATAAAATAAATTTTAACCAGCTGCCAGTGACAAATATCAAAGCAAATTTGATATTTTTAGTCCCCTAACCTAACCAAATCAAAATCTAATCAAATTTATTTATTTAGAGCCCAAAATCACAAACATTGTTTGCCTCGGAGGGCTTTACAATCTGTACAGTTGTGACACCCTCTGTCCTTAGACCCTCGAACCCATCCCTCCCAGAGTCAGGAAAAACTTCAAAAAACCCTTTATGGGAAAAAGAAGAAACCTGAGGAAGAGCCACAGATGAGGGATCCCTCTCCCTGGGACGGACAGACGTACAGCAATAGATGCCACATGTACAGAGAACATCATCAATCATATTATGGAATTATACATGAGTCGTAATAAGCTGTAGCTATACTGAGTTCATTGGTTTAGTCCATGTGTGAAGGTATCACAGGTAATGGAAATGAGTCTGTGAGTCCAGGTGCATCTCTAGATGTCCTCATATGGAGCTCTGGGCCACTCGACCTTCTCTCCACAACACAGACACAGATCATGTCCCCACCAGGCCAGTGAACCTCAGACAGATGGACCACAACCAGAATCAGTGAGGAACCTGCAAGACTGGAGAGAACAAAGAGGACCGGGGCTCCGGCAGTAACATGCACTTTACAGGACATAAGAGTATTCACATTAACTTAACGTTTTGACACTTTAGCCAATTTAACTACTTTAACCAGTTTAGCCACTTTAACCAGTTTCTAAAAGTGACTCCAGTTTGCACTACTACCATAATATGAGTAAAGGAAGCAGAGGAAGAGGGAGAGGTGCCCGATGCATCATAGGGAGCCCCCAGGCAGTCTAAACCTATAGCAGCATAACTAAGGGCAGAGCCTGTGCCCACCCTAACTATAAGCTTTATCAAAAAGGAAGGTTTTAAGTCTATTCTTAAACACTGACACTGTGTCTGCCTCTCGGACCCAGACTGGGAGCTGGTTCCAGAGAACAGGGGCCTGATAGCTGAAGGCTCTGCCCCCTAGACTACTTCTGGAAACCCTGGGAACTACAAGTAAGCCTGCGTTTTGGGAGCGCAGCGCTCTAGTCGGTTGATAAGGAGTTATCAATTCATTAAGATATGATGGTGCCAGACCATGTAGAGCCTTATATGTGAGGAGAAGGATTTTAAAATCCACTCTAAATTTTACAGGGAGCCAATGCAGAGAAGCCAATACTGGAGTAATATGGTCTCTTTTCCTGGTTTTAGTCAGCACCCGAGCAGCGGCATTCTGGACCAGCTGTAGAGTCTTTAATACGACTTGTTTGGGCAGCCTGATAAAAGTGAATTACAATAATCCAGCCTGGAAGAGACAAATGCATGGACTAATTTTTCAGCATCGCTTTTTAGGGACAAAAAGTGCCGAATTTTTGCGATGTTGCGATGTTGTGCAGGTGGTAAAAGGCAGACCTTGAAATATGCTTAATATGGGTGTCAAAGGACATATCCTGATCAAATAAAACCCAGAGGTTCCTTACAGTGGTGCTGGAGGCCCAGTTAATGCCATCCAACAAGGCTATCATTAGGAGAAAGCGTGTTCCTCAGGTGTTTCGGACCTAATAGGATCACTTCAGTTTTATCTGAGTTCAACAACAGGAAATTTCTGGTCATCCAAGCCTTTATATCTTTAAGGCAGGCATGGAGTTTCAGGAGCTGATCAGTTTTGTGTGGCTCCACTGATAAATATAATTGGGTGTCATCAGCATAACAATGGAAATCTATGGAGTGCCTCCTGATGATATTGCCAAGGGGCAGCATATACAAAATAAACAGAATTGGACCAAGCACTGAACCTTGTGGAACTCCATGACAGACTTTAGTATGCACAGAGGATTCATTATTAATATGGACAAACTGAGACCGATCTGATAAGTATGATCTGAACCAGTTTAATGCAGACCCTTTAATACCAAGCAGTTTTTCCATTCTCAGCAACAGGATGTGATGGTCAACTGTATCAAAGGCAGCACTAAGGTCTAACAGGACAAGTACAGACAGAAGCCCTCTATCTGATGCTGTCAACAGGTCATTGGTGACTTTCACAAGTGCTGTTTCTGTGCTATGGTGAGCTCTAAATCCTGACTGAAAAACTTCAAAAAGACTATTACTGTGGAGATAATTACATAACTGGCTGGCAACGGCTTTCTCTAGAATCTTAGACAAAAAGGGGAGGTTGGATATTGGTCTATAATTGGCTAACACATCTGCATCAAGTGTAGGTTTTTTGATCAATGGTTTAATTACAGCTACTTTAAAAGACTTGGGTACAAAGCCTGACACCAGAGACAGATTAATAATATGCAGCAGTGATGTGCCAATAAATGGGAAAACTTCCTTAAGCAGCGTAGTTGGGATCGGGTCTAGGAGACAAGTTGTTGCTTTCGATGATGAAACTAACGAGGATAATTCGGGAAGGCCAATTGGAATAAAACTGTCTAAGCAATTGTCAGTTTTTAATGTATCTGCTCCTAAATTTCCTGAGTCTGAAGGATCGGAGTCTAACGAGGGCAGATCCTGACAAATTTTGTCCCTAATATTCAGAATCTTGTCATTAAAGAAGCTCATGAAATCATTACTACTTAAACTTAAGGGAATGCAGGGTTCAATAGAGCTATGGCTCTGTGTCAGCCTGGCTACAGTGCTGAAAAGAAAAAACCTAGGGCAGTTCTTATTTTCCTCTATTAATTCTGAATAGTAGGCTGCTCTGGCATTACACAGGGCTTTCCTATATGTTTTGAGACTCTCTTTCCAGGCTAGGCGAGAGTCCTCCTCTTTGGTGGAGCGCCATATCCTTTCCAATTGTCGTTGTTGTTTGTTTTAACTTGCGAGTTGCAGAGTTAAACCATGGTGCCAGTCTCTTCTGTTTTATAATCTTTCTTTTTAGGGGCGCAACAGAGTCCAGAGTGCCTCTGAGTGAGTCCATAGCGTTTCTAACAAGTTGGTCAATTTGGGGGAGCTCAAAAAATTATGAGAGTCGTCAGAGATACTAGGAAATCTAACTGACTTTAATGCTGTCGGAATTGCTTCCTTAAATTTAGTCCTAGTACAATCGGGTAACCATCTAGTGAACACTAATTTTTCTAGAGGTGCATAGTCCAGTAATAGGAATTCAAATGATACTAAGTAGTGGTCTGATAACACAGGATTTTGGGGGGAGACTATTAAGTGCTCAATATCAATACCATAGGTGAGGACCAAATCAAGGGTGTGATTGTGACAGTGAGTTGGAGAATTTACTCTCTGAGAAAACCCAATTGGAGTCCAATAATGAGATGAATGCTGTGCTAAGACTGTCACTATCCATGTCCACATGAATATTAAAATCACCTACAATAATTACCTTGTCATTTTCAAGGACTAAATTTGACAAGAACTCTGAAAATTCAGATAAGAATTCAGAGTATGGGCCTGGGGGGGACGGTACACTACAGCAACAACTAGTATTGGCTTTGTGCTCCTCCAGGCTGGAGATGGAAAGAGTAATAATAAGGCTTTCAAATGAGCTGTAGCCCTCTTTAGGCCGAGAATTTATTAATAGGGCTGAATTAAAAATGGCTGCAACTCCACCTCCTCGTCCAGTGTCTCGAGGAACATGAAACGTTAGAATGACTCGGTGGAGTGGATTCATTTAGGCTAACATATTCTTCCTGACCTAGCCAGGTCTCAGTAAGGCAGAACAGGTCTATATCAGAGTCAGATATCAAATCATTTATCAGAACAGTCTTAGAGGCCAGAGATCTGATGTTTAAGAGGCCACACTTAATTTTCTTATTATGCTGTATGCTGAGTTGCTGGTTTACAGCAGTTGTGTTAATTTTTATTAGATTTTTATGAATAACTCCCCTTTTCGGTTTTAAGAGTTTAAATGGTCGCTGGGCAGACACAGTTTCTATTCTATATTGGGTGTGCAGCTGCTCTAATGGAGGCGCAGAGAAGCGTGTAAGACTGCAACTCTGCTTACTGGTCCCAACTCTGGTATGTCATGAATTAGGACTAATAAAACTTTCTATATTTCTACACAGGAGAGCGGCTCCAGCCAAAGTGGGATGGATACCATCTCTCCTAATCAGGCCAGATCTCCCCAAAAAAGGCTGCCAATTATTAATAAAGCCCACGCCGTTTGCCGGACACCACCTCGTTAACCACCGGTGGAATAATGACGTCATCACTGGTCAGATTAGGAAGGGGTCCAGAGAAAACTACCCTGCCAGAGCCTGGTTTTTATACATTTTCTTTCATTTTAAGGGTCTTAAGAATATTATACATATAAGGTTTATTGAGGTTGCATTTTAATAAAAATTAATTTAATTGCGATGCACCACAATCAAAGGCTTGGGTTCCGCTGTTACGGGGACAGTTTAAACAGGGAACACAGGAAGTCATCTGGACCAATGAGAGGGTTTCCCTCCGGCCACCATCCAATTGTTACTTCCTTAAGAAGCCTCACTCACCTCGTCGCCCCTTCCATTCTTCTGATGAAGCCGACACGGCGAAACGTCAAGACAGTGATCACATCCGAACTCCTCTGGAGGACTCCAAAACCTAACCAAAAGGATTGTTTTTAGCACTTTTTAACTCTTTTCCAAGAGAAAAACGCAGCACTTTCTGGACACTCTTTAACGCCACATTCAACGCTGGGTGAGTCACGAGGCACTCCTCTGCTTCATTTCGGACTCCATCCACTCACCCAACGAGAGATACAGACTCTTCATTGAAATCAAGTGGCAATTTTAAACAAACGCTTCCGGGTTTTTTTAAATCAATTTTTATTTTTCATCATTATTTTTATTGCTTATACACGGATTAAAACATTCCATCCATCGGAACTGTACAGCCAGAGCTTTCCAGAAAGCCTCCCCCTGAAAAAAAACACCACAAAAATGAACTTTTGAAATGGTACAAACGACAATTGTTTTATTTTATTTATTTTATTTTATTGTTTTATTGTTAAAAGCACCCTTGTTCATTTACAAAGCACACACTTGTTAACAACGGTCTCTTTTAATTATTTATTTTTTTCATCGTCCTCCTTTCCTTTCATTTATTATTAATTTTACCCACTATCATTATTTATTTCTTATTTATTATTGTTTATGTAAAGTGTTCTCAATGTTTTAACGTTTTGACCGTGGTTTTAATGTTTCAACTTTGAGATCGCTCTTTCTAAGTTCTTTACGGCAATTTGCCGACCTCTGATCAGTGTGTATCGGTGCGTGTATACACCTTTTAATGTCGTTTAATAATTTATCTCAGGGTTCGAAGTTAATTATTTAAACATATTTTATTAATCCTTTAGATTTTTCAGTCCTCGAAGGGAGTTTTTTTCCCTCCCCCATCTATTTTTAATTTTTCTATACTCCTACAAATTTTATTTCTTATTTTTGAATTTTATTTTTTTTAATTTAATCAGGTGTGGGGTAGCGGTTCCGGCCGAGGGATGGACCGTGCACCTCCCGCCCCAGTTTCGATATTTTTAGGGACGGGCACGCTTTCCTTTCCCCCTAACCCTAACCCCTAGGTCTGACATGGAAATATATGAATCGGAAATCCCGGGCCCATCCAACTCTCACTTTCTCCTACAGTATTTTTGGCTGTTTTCTTCCCTTTCCCGCAGCGAGAATTGAGTGTATTATGCGCCTTTCCTGATTTTTCCCTTAGACTTTTAACAAGTGCCATTTTTTCCACCTCATATTCTGATTCTTCAAATTTCTCTGAACCCTTTTGGGGAAAAAAAAATCTCTCTACAATCTTTTTAACAAAAGCCAAGAATGTTGTAATACCGAGCGTTGTTCAAGGGGGTGCTACACTTTTTCGGACAAGCCCAACATGTCCATGCCAAAGAAGAAGAGGTGCAATTTCAAGTTGCAACTCTCATCCCACTTTTTTCGTGTCACCCATCATAGCCGAGCCCACTTTCACCGTATAGGATTAGTATATAAGGCCCTTACCATCCAAACATTATCTTTTCATTATTCTCTTTCAGCCTCTGCTATTTTTTAACTCTGTATCCATATTTCTAATATATTTTTTCCATTTAGTTTTTTTTCCTTCACTTTTACTTGCTGTCAAGTTTTGGCTGTTGTCTAATTACATTGACTGACATAACTATCATACCAAATCAAATTTTTTTTCCCAACTTTTTTTCTGAATTTTCAAATACAGAAAACTCTCAAGAATTCACCCAAAAATATTTTAAGAATGTGATGAATAGTCAAAAACAAACATCAAGCCGACCGACCCCCCCGGCACATACCCCCTTCAAATTTAAGAAGGGCACATGATAATAAATGACTAAATAGATAAATAAATAAAATGAAATAGAGCTTAAATAAATAAAATAAGTAGCAGAAGGAACATATATTACAAAAAAAAACAACCCAACACAATACTCAGTCCAAAGTAAGATTACTCGCTGTACTCCTTAAATGCAGCAAAAAGGGATTCCAGGTTTTCTCAAGCGTGTTGGCAGTACCAGACAAAGTCAACCTAATCTTTTCCAAATTAAGACAGTAAATCACATCCTTAACCCAGTGTGGGTGGGTGGAGCAGAGGATTTCCAATTCAACAATATCAATCTTGTTGCCAGCAAACTTGTGAATGCTATTAAATCCTTACCTTGCCACATGGAGAAGTTAGACGGGAGGGTTAACACACCAAATTGAACCCAACTTTTAAGGCAGGAGGCCATAACAACATTTTCAGTATAGCTTGGGACGGAAGAAAGAAGAGGCAAGTGTAGTAAGGCTGTCAATGATGGAGTGGAGTTTGGCCTCTATAACCAACCATGATGGAGATACCTCTGTATCCTCCTCTTGATGCCAATAGTTGAGATTCTTAATATTTGTTGCCCAGTAATAAAATAGAAATGTTAGGAAACGCCATTCCGCCCAAAACCTTTGTCTCTGTCAGATCTGATGTCGTAATCTAGGATTCTTTTTATTCCAAATGAATTCTATTATAAGAATATCAACTTAGCAAAAAAAGAAGAAAGAGGAAGAAAGAGTGGTATACACTGGAACAGATACAAAAAGCGTGGAAAAATATTCATTTTGATAGTGTTGATTTTAGCAGCCACAGACAAATTAAGGAGGGACTAATGCTCAAAGTCTAGTTTACTTTGCGAAAGCAAAGAGAGACAATTCTTCTTATATAGGTTCTTCAGTCTGTCAACCACAAATACAGAGATACAGAGATAGAATAACCCAGATAAACAAATCCAGAACTAGAGGATTTAAATGGGAAGTTATTACATGAGTAGTCCTTTGCAAGCCTATTAATAGGAAACAACTCACTTTTACCAAGGTTAAGCTTGTACCCAGAAATCTTACCAAATCTATCTAGAACTGAAAGTGCAGCAGGAATGGGGCGTGATAGGTCGGACACCAGCAGCAAGACATAAACTGCACCAAATCACAAAATTAATTGATTTACTGATTCATTCAAAACATATGGATGCTTGGTCAAACTGCAACAAAAAACAAAAACATTTCCAATGACACAGAGATGAGAAAAAAGGATGATTAAAACAATAGGCACAGACAATCTGCATGATGATTGTTAATACAAAAAAACCTAAATCTATGGCTCAGCCTGTCCAGTCTGATTTTAGATGTTGGGTGAACATTTCTGTCTAAATAACAAGTCTCCAAGGACAATGTTGTAGCATATGTTGGACCATTCAGAGGACTTTTGTTGTTATTTATTAGGTTCACAAATGGCTTAGGTCTTGGACCAATTTCTTTTCCTGTGTCAAGTAGAAAAATACTTATACAGTCACTGAGCAGGCGTTTCAGGTCATTGCAAGTCTTTAAGTACTACTTTTGGGGGAAGGTAATACTGGTCCCATAAAGTCTAAATAAAACTTTCATAATGTACCACTCTACTGTTGAAGTGGGCTTCCATGCTATTCCAGAATCCCCAGAAACCCTAACCTTACATTACTAGGCAAAACAATGCATCTTTGTTTTGGATACAATTAAAAATGAAAGGACTCAGGGATTTTACATTTTCAAATTTAGCTTCTCCAGGGAAGTCCCTTTTTACTACCTCATATTTTTCTTGTTTTATTTTCTCTTCAATCACTTTTGCTTTTGCTAAAAGCATACGATGACCACAAATGTATTTGTTTCCCATTAGAGAAAAGTAAGTCATTTTTAAAGTGGATTTAGATTAAACCATTTTGTTTGACCCTTTTCACAAAACTTTTCAGGTGCAGCTTCTTTAAATGTCCAGCAGATGGCAGGAGCGGCGCAAGAAACCCAAGTAGATCCTCCCTGTTTACCTGTGAAGATATGAGGATACAAACAACAGTTTAATGTTTTAGCCCCCCCAACATATACACAAGCACAGTGTTTTGTCTTTCTCTCTTTTAACAGATTATCTAACATTTAGAAACCTCATTCTCTTTTACTTTCTAGTAGTCATCTAGTTTTATGTTCTCCTTAATAACTGTGGCTGTTTCTAAAACAATATGCTGACCAGCAATGTTTACTAATATTAAATTTATTTATTTATTTAAAGCCCAAAATCACAAACATCGTTTGCCTCGGAGGACTTTACAGTCTGTACAGATTGTGACACCCTCTGTCCTTAGACCCTTGAACCGGAGTCAGGAAAAACTTCAAAAAACCCTTTATGGGAAAAAGAAGAAACCTGAGGAAGAGCCACAGATGAGGGATCCCTCTCCCTGGGACGGACAGACGTGCAATAGATGCCACATGTACAGAGAACATCATCATCAGTCATATATGGAGTTAAACATGGGTCGTAATAAACTGTAGATAAACTGAGTTCATTGGGTTTAGTCCATGTGTGAAGGTATCACAGGTAATGGAAATGAGTCCGTGAGTCCAGGTGCATCTCTAGATGTCCTCATATGGAGCTCTGGGCCACTCGACCTTCTCTCCACAACACAGACACAGAGACAAGAAGTAGAGGAAGCAAAGGAAGAGGAAGCAGAGAAAGAGGAAGCAGAGACAGAGAAGAGGAAGAGGGAGGTGCCCAGGTGCATCATGGGAGCCCCCCAGGCAGTCTAAGCCTATAGCAGCATAACTAAGGGCGAGCCTGTGCCCACCCTAACTATAAGCTTTATCAAAAAGGAAGGTTTTAAGTCTATTCTTAAACACTGACACTGTGTCTGCCTCTCGGACCCAGACTGGGAGCTGGTTCCAGAGAACAGGGGCCTGATAGCTGAAGGCTCTGCCCCCTAGACTACTTCTGGAAACCCTGGGAACTACAAGTAAGCCTGCACAGTTTTGGGAGCGCAGCACTCTAGTTGGATGATAAGGAGTTATCAATTCATTAAGATATGATGGTGCCAGACCATGCAGAGCCTTATATATGAGTGAGAAGGATTTTAAAATCCACTTAAATTTTACAGGGAGCCAATGCAGAGAAGCCAATCAGTTCAGTTTCAATCAGCACCCGAGCAGAGGCATTTGGACCAGCTGTAGAGTCTTTAACGACTTGTTTGGGCAGCCTGATAAAAGTGAATTACAATAATCCAGCCTGGAAGAGACAAATGCATAAATATTTTCAATTTATATCTTTAAGGCAGTGGAGTTTCAGGAGCTCAGTTTTGTCTGGCTCCATTGAAAATATAATTGGGTCATCAGCATAACAATAACAATGGAAATCTATGGAGTGCCTCCTGATGATATTGCCAAGGGGCAGCATATACAAAATAAACAGAATTGGACCTAAGCACTGAACCTTGTGGAACTCCATGACAGACTTTAGTATGCACAGAGGATTCATTATTAATATGGACAAACTGAGACCGATCTGATAAGTATGATCTGAACCAGTTTAATGCAGACCCTTTAATGCCAAGCAGTTTTTCCATTCTCAGCAACAGAATGTGATGGTCAACTGTATCAAAGGCAGCACTGAGGTCTAACAGGACAAGTACAGACAGAAGCCCTCTATCTGATGCTGTCAACAGGTCATTAGGTGACTTTCACAAGTGCTGTTTCTGTGCTATGGTGAGCTCTAAATCCTGACTGAAAAACTTCAAAAAGACTATTACTGTGGAGATAATTACATAACTGGCTGGCAACGGCTTTCTCCAGGATCTTAGACAAAAATAGTAGGCTGCTCTGCCATTACACAGGGCTTTCCTATATCTTTTGAGACTCTCTTTCCAGGCTAGGCGAGAGTCCTCCTCTTTGGTGGAGCGCCATATCCTTTCCAATTGTCGCGTGTACTTTGTTTTAACTTGCAAGTTGCAGAGTTAAACCATGGTTCTAATCTCTTGTTTTATGATCTTTCTTTTTAGGGGCGCAACAGAGTCCAGAGTGCCTCTGAGTGAGTCCATGGTGTTACTAACAAGTTGGTCAATTTGGGGGGAGCTCAAAAAATCATGAGAGTCGTCAGAGATACTAGGAAATCTTACTGACTTTAATGCTGTCGGAATTGCTTCCTTAAATTTAGTCCTAGTACAATCAGGGTAACCATCTAGTGAACACTAATTTTTCTAGAGGTGCATAGTCCTGTAATAGGAATTCAAATGATACTAAGTAGTGGTCTGATAATATAGGATTTTGGGGGGAGACTATTAAGTGCTCAATATTCAATACCATAGGTGAGGACCAAATCAAGGGTGTGATTGTGACAGTGAGCTTGGAGAATTTACCCTCTGAGAAAACCCAATGGAGTCCAATAATGAGATGAATGCTGTGCTAAGACTGTCACTATTCCATGTCCAAATGAATATTAAAATCATCCTACAATAATTACCTTCTCATTTTCAAGGACTAAATTTGACAAGAACTCTGAAAATTCAGATAAGAATTCAGAGTATGGGCCTGGGGGGCGGTACACTACAGCAACTAATATTGGCTTTGTGCTCCTCCAGGCTGGAGATGAAAGAGTAATAATAAGGCTTTCAAATGAGCTGTAGCCCTCTTTAGGCCGAGAATTTATTAATAGGGCTGAATTAAAAATGGCTGCAACTCCACCTCCTCGTCCAGTGTCTCGAGGAACATGAATGTTAGAATGACTCAGGTGGAGTGGATTCATTTAGGCTAACATAATTCTTCCTGACCTTAGCCAGGTCTCAGTAAGGCAGAACAGGTCTATATCAGAGTCTGATATCAAATCATTTATCAGAACAACCCTTAGAGGCCAGAGATCTGATGTTTAAGAGGCCACACTTAATTTTCTTATGGTGCTGTTGCTGAGTTGCTACAGCGGTTGTGATTAATTTTTATTCAAATTTTTCTGAATGACTCTTTTTGGTTTTAAGAGTTTAAATGGTCGCTAGGGCAGACACAGTTTCTATTCTATATTGGGTGTGCAGCTGCTCTAATGGAGGCGCATAGAGAAGCGTGTAAGACTGCAGCTCTGCTTACTGGTCCCAACTCTGGTATGTCATGATAATAGCGCCCGGTGGCCACCGGGATGTTCCAGAAGGCATTCCCTCACTTTGCAACACTCATTGTTGCCCCTCAGAGATACCTTAGCCCTTTTAGACCCTGAATGTCAGTATGTCATGTAAATATGATCCCACTTCTCCATACAATGCACTTGATTGCATTCTTCTCAAGAATATTCAGTCTTTAGCCTTTGTGAAAGGACACTTGAGAGCCCCAGCATCCGCCTAAGAGGCTCTGGCTTTTGTTCAGTCACACTTTCTCCCAGATTCCCTGAGCATATGAACATTTTAATTGAGGGCCCCCAGTGTTAAACCCACAATTAGCACTGGTCTAAGCACTTTAATGAACCTTCTCAGAGCTCCAGGATTTGCCCCAGTGGCTCTTGCTTTTATTTCTCAACACTTTTGCTTCCCTCAAGCATGTGAACACTTTTAGTTGAAGGGCCCCCAAGGACATTAAACTTAAACCCACAATGTTAGTATGTCCTGAATGTGAAATATGATCCCACTTCTCCTTGCAATGCACTTTAATGCAAGTTCTTCTCAAGAATATTCCTGTCCTTAGCTTTTGTCTAAGGACCCTTGAGAGCCCCAGAATCTGCCTAAGAGGCTTCTGGCTTTTGTTCTCAGTCACTTTCTCTTCCCTGAAGCATATGAACGATTTTAATTGATGGCCTCCCAAGGATGTTAAACCCACAATGTCAGTATTTCTAGTCAATATGACCCCACTCCTCCTTGCAATGCACCCTTATTATCATCTTCCATAAGGTGTTCTATTTGGTTTGATTTAGCAGTTAACTGCCTTAATTTGGATCTTCTTGCATTGATATACTGATGCAGTTTCTCCTCAACACCTTTTTCTGTAAGCACGAGCACCCTCTTGTGGTCCTCCTCGGTAGCCGCATGTTCCTCGTCACTACTTTGCGGCTCCGCCATTGCCGTTACAATGTTTCAATAATAACGTGATAATATTCAGCGACAGAAACAATAAGTTCTAGTCAGCTTTAACAAGGGAATGATTACCAAGCTTATCCAGGTTATCTTCACACAGCTGACGAATCAGAACCTTTCTTTATATTCCCACAATGTTGTCCCCCGTAGCAATATAATCCTGATGGGCTCCGTCTAATTCTTGAATTCCCGTGTCCGCGGGTGATCCAGGTCGTTGTCAGACAAAGGTTTTTTGACTTGATGTAGTGGCAAACATTAATCTTACTTCTAAATCCACTCAAACTTTTAACAGAAGGCGAGGTTCAATGGGCTTGACTCGTAAAAATGTTACCGTACCTTACTCACAATTCACCAGAGGGTAATGTCGTTTTTGTGGTTTTTTATTTTACGTTGTATCCTGGTATATTTCCATTAATATACATCCAAGCTTCTCTTGGGTTTCACAACGTGCCTCAGATGACATTTCCAGCTTCTGTAACAACGTCTTACCAGTAACATAGCTTAGAGTAACAGTCAAAAAACCTTTTTTCTCTGTACCTATAGCACTCCTGTTAATCCACATACAGACCTCTAACATGGCTCTTCAATGAGCTGCAAAAGTGCATGCACAGTGCCTACTTCAGGTGCTGTAGAACATTTGACAACTAAGCAAAAAAGGCAGTTAATGGTGTAAACACAATGACTACCAAGTATAAGAAAAAACACACTGTAAACTACAATAAAATCTCAACTATCCTTAACACAATATTGGCTCCTACATAAACATTGTTCAGCCGTTCTGGGCCTGCTTTTCTTACACTCCACTGGCCTCTTGTTTTGAGCTGGTAATATTAACTCTGTGATGTGCTGTTTGTTAAGGGTCACTTTAAAGTAGAAATACTTAATAAAGAATTGTTCTTACTGTATATATCAATATTTAATCAAAGCTGTTGTCTTTGCCATCAGATGCTGTGTGCGATGACAGAGGAGGTGGAGTCAGTCTCTGAGAAGGCAGCCTGGTAAAAAGATGGTGTCTGTCCAAGTCATCTACTCATCCCACTATGCTGCTTCAATGGCCAAGAGGATGCTGGTGAAAGGTAGGTGAGCTGCTCTCTTGATGGAGATGGACTGATACTCAGGATCAGTGCCTCGTTGTGAATTTGGTCTCATTTATATCATAAACATCTGATATAATGCAATTTATTTTTAAATCCAACAACCACATTTTCACTAAATTCAAACTAATATAAAAATTCAAGTGTAAATATTTGTAAGTCTAGCAATATTCATTAAGGATGTTAAATCTATGGAGGACATAATAACCTAATTCTAACCTATTTATTTATAAATTCATACATTAACTTTAATGACATTTGCTGTCCTTGCTTTCCTTCAACTGTATGAGTATCACTAAAAATATTCTTGTGTTAGTGTCCTTAAAAATACAGTAATTTCCACTGTTTATGTCTTCGGTGGTAATTCTAAGTGACAATATTGAAATTAATTTTGCAAGACTAAACATTGTGAAACTGATGTTTTAAAAGATGTCTATCATACTGTGAAACATACTTTTGTAACTGTAACTCAATCCAAGTTAAGAAAAAAACAACTCTATCATAGTAATTCAGTTACATGCACAACATTAAGGGTTTAAAAACATTATTACAGCCATTCTACCACTGTAGAAAATAGCTATGGTCCTATTACTATACGTTCCTCTTTGTCACCAGCATTCATGGAAAAGTTTGTGTTGACCATATCGGTTGAGTGGCAGAGGGGGACACCTGCACTCCTGCAGCCTCTCCACCACTTTCCAAGATCAAGTGTTTGCAACATAATCAGCATCCCCTCCGATGCTCCTACATCCAGTGTGTCAGAATGGGTTGGACATGCCCTACTTTACGATGTACCCCAGCCACCCTCAGCCTGATGGACTCCTCTACTTTGCCTATATGGTGCAAATCTGTGGTTTACAGTACACAGTTCAGCCAAGCTCTACTTCACTTCTTCAGGCTCAGTTTTGTTAATTGTAAGGTTGTTAGTTTGTTGATGTATCCACACTTTTGTTAGTTGCTTTTATCTTATCTGAACTTGCAGTTTTTTTATACATGATCGTGTATTGTATTGTGTGTTACTGCAGTTAACTCTGTTAACTTTAATTAAACAAAAAGAGAAAATACAATGATGCTTTTACTTTCTATAAAAATGAAACTAATTATCACTCACAACTAAACAGCTAAACACCACGCTGAGTTAATCCTGGTGCTCTATGTGTCCCGTCAGCTGTCACTCCAATAAATAAATAAATGTGTTTTACAGTTATTGCATGGTTTCTTTTACATATTTTGCCAAATCCCTTATTAGTCTACATTAAAATACCACAGATATATTGTTGTCATTCAGTTGAGTAGGCATGCTGTTATTATTTAAATTGTAATTATTATTCATGTGATAATCAGGTTTACTTTCAGGCGGCATACTTTATATAGTGATGAATGCGTATATCACAGTCTTTGATGAGATGATTAGAAAAGGGCTGGTGAAGTTGCAGAGGTGTTGTCAATGAAGTCAGTGATGAGGGTAATATATAAAGTCCTATTCACGTAGGTTTCATTTATCACAGTCCTTTGCCCTTGTTTGGACGGTGTACTGGATCAAGAAGCAGTCATACTGAGATGGGCTTTCTGATGTGAGAGGGTGCTTTGGCATAGGTTGGACCCGTTATCTGTTCCTTAAGATTACCTTTATGAGAGGTATCAGTGACTTGGACCCATCCCCTGATGCCATTCATTACCTGTGCAGAAAATATACTTTTCAGTATTTCTGGGTCCAAGTTAATATACGTTATATCTGTTTATGTGTACTTACTGCACAATGTTGTGTTTTAATACCTTACTGAAAACATCTAAAGAAGGAAAATTACTTTAACAGGCTTTAAATATTGACCCAGAGTTTAAATAAAAATATATTTTACAGCTGTATTTATTGTTTAAATTGACTGGAACAATGTGGCAATATTTATACTTTTAGTCTATTTACAATGTACAGAGTAAATGTACTTGAAGATTGGTATTTCAAAGTGTTATTGTTTAGCTTGGGAAGTCATGCCTTTTAACATAAGAAATCAATACAGAGACTTTTTGTGAATATAAGTTCACATATTTCCTATATTTATACAAAATTGACATGTGCTAGTTTGACACAAGACTGAAGTGACTACAAACCCCTGCTTTTGACATGATCAAACGTTCAGATTGTGTTGAATCTGTATATGGAGGGCCAACATGAGAGAGAAACACCAATAAATTACTATTTCTGGGGACACGTTGCCTCAAACACAACCGGCTAATTGGACTTGACAGGTTGAACTTTAGTGACCCCACCCCAAAGGTCCTCATTAACCAGTAAATGCCCCCCCCCCCCCATGACGGAGGTTGTTTCCCACCCCCTGCCTCACCCCCCCCCAGAGCCTGATACTCCTCAATAAAGTCACCAGACTGCAAAGAGAAAACACACACATACACATACACACCCAAACTTTCAGCATCTGTTGTAAAAGCACTTTAGATCCTCTGGTTCGGTCATTCATAAATTCATACCCACCTACTTGACCTCAGTGAGACTGTAAGGAGGAAGCAGACACCCCTCCAAAATTTCTGTCTCAATGGTAAAGACATTAAGGAGTAAAACAAGGTCTCTCATCCTGGAGAAAGTATGCTCCAAAGACAGACACACCTCATCGAACTTTAAGCATCCGTTGTAAAGGGGTCAAACGATCATTCCCATTAACATGATCCTGACAAAGACAAAACATTCAGATTAATAACCTACGCAAACGCAGCAATGCTTATGCTTAAAAACCCACAGGCTCAGGTGTAGAGACACAGAAGCAAACCAGGAGAGAAGAACCAAGAAGAAGAAGATGAGCAACTTCAACAACCCATCATCAACTATTCCACCCATTGCATTCCCTGATGAAGAACCTACATATCCTGGTAAGTAGTAATTTCGCCTCCTATATTTGTTATTTAAACAGTATTGTATGGTACGTGAAAATTCATTCATTCAGCAACGTGTTTGTCTCTTTCATTTAAAGTGATGGGTGGTGAATTTGAAGATATTGTAGCGACCCTGCAGTAATGTGATGTTGTAATGTTATATCTGTTCAGATGTTCCATGGTTGCAAACTGAATGTGTATTGAATGTGTATGAGTGGATGAGGTGGTGGGGCGAGTGTGTGGAAGGATGTGAGCCTGTGAGCGTGCGTGTGAGTGCGCGTGCGCGTGTGGAGTAGCCTGAGAGCGGGAACCAGCACTTCTTATTGCTCTGTTATTCTTTTTTCTTTTTTTGGCGTGGTTACGGCAGTACGACAGTAACTGTTGTTCCTCAATAAAGAGCGAGTTGAGATATTACAGCGGCATCCATCTTTCATCGTCCTGTCGGACGCTACATACATTGGTGTGTCAGAAGTAAAGCACCGGAGTTTCACGGCTAGCCAGGAGCTAATTCCAAGAGGCTGCAGTCGTTATGGCAGCGCAGCGGAGAGAGACAGACGCTCGCCTAAGAGTCAAGAAGGAGGAGATGGACTATGCTTGTGCTGGTACGTCGGGGCGGAGGCGGCAGAGGCTTCGGAGCACATGGCTCGCCTTAGGGAGACAGCCAGAGGCTAGCTCCCGGCGCCGGCTTCAACTTGTCGAGCGCGGAATTGCGGCGCCGGCGCCAGAACGCATACGCCATGAGTGACGCGTGGCCGAATGTAAACAAAGATGGCAGCGCCCAGCATAACCAGCTCCAGATGAAAACGCCGAAATACTCCGGTAAAAGGGGCCTTCCAGGCCTTCCATGGCCCAGTTTGAATTGTTGGCGCGGGCCGTGGGCTGGTCTGAGGATAGTAAGGCGCTCCAGCTGGCTCTATGCCTTACTGAGGAAGCCCTGTCATGCTTGCTGTTGCTTAGCCCGGGTGAGAGAGAAGACTATGGCGCTCTGGTGGGGGCGCTACAGCGCCGTTTCGGACAGTGTAACCAGCCTGGTGTCCTGCGCTCTGAGCTGTCAAACAGGCAGCGACAGGCCGGAGAGCCACTCCGTGTGCTGGCTAATGACATTGAGACCTTAGCGAGGAGAGCATATGCCCACATGCCCACGGAAGTGCAGAGTGAGCTGGCCAGGGACCAGTTCATCCGGGCCTTAACCCCTAGAGAGCTGCGCATACAGACACAACTGGCGCACCCAGCGCACCCTGCAGGAGGCTCTGGAGCTGGCCTTGGAGAGGGAGGTCATAGGAGGGACTGCAGAGAGTGACCACGCCAGGGGTGGCCCTGTTGTGAGAACTGTGGTACAGGAGAGCCCGGGCCAAGAGAAGCCAGCGTGGGCCGGCTGAATTAACTGAACTGATCCAGGGCTGTGTCGCTGCAATCCCCACGCAGCAGCACCCGTCCTCGCCGAGGGCCTCCTGTGTGTTGGCTGTGTGGCCAGGCTGGCCATATCAGCGTGCAGTGCACCAAGCAGGGAAAAGCCCCCGGGTCTGTGTAGAGGGCACAACACAGACCCCTGTCCCTGTGCCCCACCATGCCTTGTCCCCACAGACAAGGGCCCAGCTGCCGAGACTGGGGAGCAGGGCTCCGCTCCCTCCAGAAGCAGGAGACACCGCTGAGTCTGCGAGGGTGGTGGGCTGGACACATGCTGGATATTTTTGCCATGTCCCCATCATCCTGGCAGGGGCCCCATGCACAGCCCTTGTCGACACCGGCTCCACCGCAACACTGATGAGACCTGATGTGGTCCCAGCGGGGACAAAGTTGGAACCTACTATGGTAAAGCTGCGAACAGTGACTGGTGAGCTTGCCCCTATGCTTGGAAGAGGGGTGGTGGCTATACGGGTGGGTGGGCTGTCAGTGGACTTTTGGGTGTGGGTTGCAGAGGTGCAGGATCCCTGCATATTAGGACTGGACTTCCTGCGAGCTGCACGCTGTGTGTTGGACCTGGACCTGGAGGAACACGCTGGCCTTTCCGGGGGGGTCCCACAGTTGAAATGGTGCACCCCACACAGGCTCCAAGACCACACCTGCCAACCATGAGAGCAGCAGGGGCACATTATGATTCAGACCCCCTACTCCAAGCAACCCCACCAACACCCTTGCCCCCCATCCCCCATAACTCCAGTTGATGTGCAGCCCCCTGCACTGGACCAGCAACCCTCAGCAGGGGGAGTGGACAGATTGGCAGCAGTGAGAGAGGTATGGAAACGCAGCAGTGATAACTTGGAACTCAGGCAGCAGGAGGAGCTGTGGCAGCTGTTGTGGGAGTTTAAGGACATTTTTGCCCTGACGGAGGAGGAAGTGGGCCTGACACACTTGGTGCAGCATGAAATCGACACAGGGTGACGCACGGCCCATCAAGACACGCCCCCGCCTCCTTCCCCTAGCACATCAGGCAGCCGCTGACAGCGCAATTGACGAGATGCTGAAGGCTGGCATCATTGAACCGTCTGACAGCCCATGGGCCTCTGAGTTGTGATGGTCAATAAGAAGAAGAGCACAAAGATGAGGTTCTGTGTTGATTACAGGCCTCTAAACAGTGTGACCAAGAAAGACTCGTATCCTCTGCCCCGCATCGACGAGTCTCTGGACTAGGTGTCTGGCTCATCCTGGTTCTCCTCATTGGATCTGCGCAGTGGGTATTGGCAAGTGCCCCTCAGCCCTGAGGCCAGACCAAAGACTGCTTTCTGTACCAGCAGAGGGTTGTGGCAGTTTCGAGTTCTGTGCTTTGGCTTGTGCAACGCCCCAGCCACGTTTGAACGACTGATGGAGAAGGTGTTGGCTGATGTTCCCCGACAGGAATGTCTTGTCTACTTGGATGATATCCTGGTTCCACGGGAGCTCCTTCCAGGCAGCCTTGGGGGCCCTGCGGCGGGCTCTACAGAGGATATCAGCAGCTGGTCTAAAGCTCCACCCTGACAAATGCTGCTTTATGAGAAAAGAGCTGGAGTTTCTGGGGCACAGAGTAGGTGGAGAGGGCATTAGCACGCTGGAGGAGAAGGTGCAGGCGGTGAGGGACTGGCCAACCCCCACCAACCTGCGAGAGCTGAAGAGCTTCATTGGACTGGCATCCTACTACAGGCAAGGTTTGTACGCGGCTTCTCTTGTATAGCTGCGCCCCTGTTCCGCCTGCAGCAGAAAGACAGTGATTTTTCTTGGACACCAGAGTTTGAGCAGGCCTTCAGCTCTTTGAAGAAAGTCTTGACAGAGTCTCCCATCCTCACCCCCCCAGACCCCAACCTGCCTTTTGTCCTGGACACAGATGCAGCCAGTGATGTTGGGATGGGGGCAGTGTTGAGCCAGGTGGGGCCAAAGGGAGAGAAAGTGGTGGCCTACTTCAGTAAAACTTTCAACAAAGCTGAACGGCGCTATTGTGTGACACGCAGAGAGCTTCCTTGCTATTGTGAGAGCAATAGGCCATTTCAAATATTACCTGTGCGGCCTGCCCTTCACTGTCCAAACTGACCACTCAGCACTCCAGTGGTTAATGTCCTTCAAAGAACCAGAAGGGCAGATTGCACGCTGGCTGGAAGAACTGGCGTCGTATGTCTTCAAGGTGGACTACAGGGCTGGAGCCCGCCATGCCAATGCTGACACCATGTCCCGGCGCCCCTGTGCTCCTGACGGCTGCAGATATTGCGAGAAGAGAGAGGCCCACGAGAAAGAGCTCTGCGTGGGGGAGGGGCATGTGGCCCCACGCATGATGGAGACGGGCCAGCCTGCAGAGAGGCGCAGGTTATCGTCTCACCTGAATGGAGAACACAGCAGGAGCAAGATGCTGATCTGAAGCCAGTATTGCGATGGGTGGAGTCTGGACAAAAGCCACAGTGGAATGAGGTTGCTGGGTGTTCACCTGCCACTAAAGGACTTTTTGAAAAGTTTGGAGCTCTCCGGGTGAAGGACGGAGTGCTCCAGAGGGCCTGGAAAGAGCCAGCTACAGGGGAGGAGAGGTGGCAGATCGTGGTCCCCAGGGCAACTGAGAGAGACAGTGTTAAAAGCCTCTCATGGAACTGCTGGGGCAGGACACTTTGGAGTCTCAAAAAGTCTTCGTCGACTCCGGCAAGGATTCTATTGGGGCCAGCTCAGGAGAGATGTTGAGGATTTTTGTCGCCGTTGTGACTTGTGCACAGCACACAAAGGTCCCCCAGACCAGTCTCGCGCCCAGCTTCAGCAGCTGCCAGTGGGAGCCCCAATGGAGAGGGTGGCAGTCGATATGATGGGCCCATTCCCTCGCACAGATAAGGGAAACCGTTATGTGTTAGCTGCCATGGACTATTTCACAAAATGGCCAGGAAGCATATGCCATACCTGACCAGGAGGCAGAGACTGTTGCAAATGCTCTGGTGGAGGGCATGTTTGTTAGGTTTGGGACAGCAGAAGTCATTCACAGTGACCAGGGGAGAAACTTTGAGTCAGGTGTGTTCTCTGCTATGTGTGATCGTCTGGGCATGCAAAAGACCCGAACTACACCCTTTACACGCCTCAAAGTGATGGACTCGTTGAACGGTTCAACAGAACTCTAGGCAAAGCAACTCGCCATCCTCACTACAGAACATCAGCGTGATTGGGACATGCACCTCCCTCTGGTCTTGATGGCCTACAGGTCAGCTGTGCAGGATTCCACCTCATGCACACCTGCCCTGCTCATGTTGGGGAGAGAGCTGCGGACACCAGCAGAGATGGCTTTTGGCAGACCCCCAGACACACCGAGGGTTCCACCTGGACCAGAGTACGCCAGGAGACTCCAGGACCGCATGGAGTCGGCTCATGCCTTTGCCCGCAACCAGCTGCAGAAAGCGGGCGTGAGACAGAAAAGGAACTATGACATAAGGGCCAGGGGGACGGACTTCAAGGCTGGGGACCTGGTGTGGGTGTATAGCCCAAGGAAGGAGGAAGGGGCGTTGCCCTAAATTGGACTGTCACTGGGTGGGGCCCTGTGAGGTGCTGGAGAAGTTGGGTGAGGTGGTATACAGGGTTCAGCTGCCACCAAGTGGGGAGACGGGTGGCCCTACACAGGGACAGGTTGGCCCCATACAGGGGCGATGCACGCCCACATCAGCGCCATGGACCCCCAACCCAGAGAGATCAGACTGACACACCCCCAGGTTCAGTGACTGTTTCCCCTACTGATTCCCCACATTCTTCCCCATCCCCACACTCACCCCCTGCTCATCAGCAGGTTGTTCCAAGACTGCAGGCACAGCCGCTTGTGTTTTCTTCGAGGCGGCCCAAGAGACAGAGAAAGGCCCCCGGCCCACCTCAGGGACTTTTTTTTGTGTGATCCCTCGGGGCGAGGGACTTTGTAAGGGGGGGCAGTGTAGCGACCCTGCAGTAATGTTGATGTTGTAATGTTATATCTGTTCAGATGTTCCATGGTTGCAAACTGAATGTGTATTGAATGTGTATGAGTGGATGAGGTGGTGGGGCGAGTGTGTGGAAGATGTGAGCCTGTGAGCGTGCGTGTGAGTGCGCGTGCGCGTGTGGAGTAGCCTGAGAGCGGGAACCAGCACTTCTTATTGCTCTGTTATTCTTTTTCTTTTTTTGGCGTGGTTACGGCCGACAGTAACTGTTGTTCCTCAATAAAGAGCGAGTTGAGATATTACAGCGGCATCCATCTTTCATCGTCCTGTCGGACGCTACAATATTAACTCTGATATTATCCATGGCGGTGCGTGTACACGCAGCGGCTTGGTGCTCCCGGCTTTTCTTTTTCTTTGTGTTTTTGCTGATCTTTCGGTTGAAAGCTGAAAATCGGTGCTTTAATTTCCGCAGTGTGGTCGGTAGGTATTACACTTTCCCAAATGTACACGGGAAGAGGGGTTGTATTTTATAGTCTCATATTATGGAGGGACAGTACGTGTGAGATGCGGGATGAATGGTTAAAGTCGACGACTTGTAAGCAGGGGTTCGCATGCCTTTTCGGGTCTTTTGTTTTCTTTTATTTTTTAAAAACCAAAATTCGCAATATTGGTTTTGAACTGGGAAATGTTCACGTGGTTGCATAGTTATAGTTGATGGAAAATATTTAAAATCATTATTTACACGCTGTAGAAGCTGAGCAGTCAGTGCTTTAATATCCGCCACACTGCTAACCTCATATCAATTGCTTCGCCTGTATAAGAAGAAGCCTGATACCGCAGTGTGTATGTATCCTGCCCATCAGCCCGAACCCATGTTTATGAAAACTAAATATGTCATGGTGACTAAGATATGGTTTGAAATTAGGTTTGAAATTAGACAAAACTACCTACGGTTTGGACTGATGGGCGATAGGTGTAGTGTCAGTGTGGTCGGTAGGTGTTACGCTTTCAGGCCTATCTACTCAGGGAAGAGAGGTTATATTTTACAGTCTCAAACTGCGGTATACGTTCATCATGTGTAATGCTGGCGGCCCTAAACCGTTTCCCATTCATTCTCTGTGGTAGTGCTGAAACTCTATGGTATTTATGGTGGTATTTATGGTGAATCAATAAATAAACCGCGAATGAAGGTCCTATTATATTTCAACGTGGCGCCTCTCAAGTGTTCTAATGTCGTAAAGTTAACTTGTAAAGTTAACGTGTTATTGCGTTAATGTGCTTCATGTCGGTTAAAAAAAAAAAGTCACATATATCTTGATAAGTTTTCTTATAAGTTGAAAAATGTTGCTTCACACAAGAGCAGCCATTTTCCTCCTGTTGCCTTGGGAACGTTATGAAATTACGTCACCGGAAAGCTGCATACCCCGCGAAGAAGACAAGATTGATGACGTCTTCATTCTCACACAGTGGGTGGACAGTCGTGTAGTTTCATTCAGGAGTTGATGCAACTTTACAGCTGGAAGATTGTCAAAGCGGTTAAAGCGGTTAATGTGAATACTCTTATGTCAGACTCAGACTCGACTTTATTCATCCCTTTGGGATTTACTCCCTCATCCCTTTGGGATGACTCCCTCCCTCAGGGAGTTTCCAATTTAAGTTTCCAGCAGAAGCACATAGATAGAAGAAGCACACAGGATGAAAAATAAACAGTAAACACTTAAAATACAAAATATAAAAGAATGAGAATAAAATAATATAAGTAAATATAAAGAGCTGAATATGGATTAGTATGGAATAAGTTACAAATTATAAGTTAAAATTATTGCACCATATGATGAGATTATTGCACCAGAGGAAAAAGTGTCCATTTTTGTGTATGCATGTGTTGCACAAGTAAATGTACAATGGCTACCCCCCTACTCTATGTCCTCCTCCCCCCTTGTGAGGAGTTGTAGAGTGTGATGGCATGATGGACAAAGGAGTTCTTAAGCCTGTTGGTCCTACACTTGGGAAGGAGCAGTCTTTCACTGAACAGGCTCCTCTGGTTGCTGATGACGGTGTGCAGAGGGTGGCTGGCATTGTCCATTGTCCTGTAAAGTGCATGTTACTGCCGGAGCCCCGGTCCTCTTTGTTCTCTCCAGTCTTGCAGGTTCCTCACTGATTCTGGTTGTGGTCCATCTGTCTGAGGTTCACTGGCCTGGTGGGGACATGATCTGTGTCTGTGCTGTGGAGAGAAGGTCGAGTGGCCCAGAGCTCCATATATGAGGACATTTAGAGATTCAGATTCAGATTCAGATTTCCTTTATTAGTCCCACAGCGGGGAAATTCACGGCATAACAGCAGCGAAGACACATAGTGGGAAACAATCAGAATGTAGGATAAAATAAAATAAAATAAAATGAAATAAAAGGTAAAATAATCCAAGATAAATAATTATAACTATAACTGTAAGTAAACCTGTACATAGTACAGAGGGAGTATGCCTGAGAGTATACATATGAGAAATATATATAATATCTCAGGGAGTGCAAAAAAAAGTGAAATAGTGTTATTGTTTATTGTTCACTGTCCATTGTCTGCAGACTAGCGGGCATTTTGTTTGTTGTACAGTCTGACAGCAGCAGGCAGGAAGGACCTGCGGTACCTCTCCTTCACACAGCGTGGATGGAGCAGTCCGCTCACTGAAGGAGCTGCCCAGAGCTGTCAGACTGTCCTGTAGAGGGTGGGACGTGTTGGTTTAACAGGGACGACAGCTTAGCCATCATCCTCCCGTTTCCCACCACCTCCACTGAGTCCAGGGGGCATCCCAGGACAGAGCTGGCCCTCCTCACCAGTCTGTCCATTCTCCTCCTGTCCCTGTCTGTGATGCTGCTGGCCCAGCAGACTATCCCATAAAAAGATGGCTGATGCCACCACAGAGTCATAGAAGGTCCTGAGGAGTGGTCCCTGCACTCCAAAAGACCTCAGCCTCCTGAGCAGGAACAGTCTGCTGTTGCCCTTCTTGACAAGGGCATTGGTGTTGTCCGACCAGTCCAGATTGTCATTTAGGTGAACACCCAGGTACTTGTAGGACTTCACAGTGTCGATGTCCATTCCCTGGATGCTCACCTGTGCAGGCGGAGAGTGGCTACGCCTGCGGAAATCCACCACCAGCTCCTTGGTTTTACCAGCGTTGATCTGGAGGTTGTTCCGCAGGCACCAGTCCGCAAAGTCTTGAATAAGTTCTCCATCTGTGATGAGGCCAACAACAGCAGAGTCATCAGAGAACTTCTGGAGATGACAGGATGGAGTATTGTACGAGAAGTCTGCAGTGTAGAGGGTGAACAGGAAAGGAGCCAGAACCGTTCCCTGCGGAGCACCAGTGCTGCAGAGAAGCCGATCCGACTCAAAGCCCTGCACCCTCACAAACTGTGGTCTGTGAGTGAGGTAGTCCAAAATCCATGTAGTGAGGTGATGATCCACCCCAGCTAGCTGCAGCTTGTCCCACAGCAGCCTGGGCTGGATGGTGTTGAATGCACTGGAGAAATCAAAGAACATGATCCTCACAGTGCTTCCAGCCTTCTCCAGGTGAGTGAGGGAGGTGTGAAGGAGGTAGATGACGGCATCATCCACCCCGATGTCAGGCTGGTAGGCGAACTGCAGCGGGTCCATGAAGGAGCTCACCAGGACTCACGGACTCATTTCCATTACCTGTGATACCTTCACACATGGACTAAACCCATGAACTCAGTTTATCTACAGTTTTATTACGACCCATGTTTAACTCCATATATGACTGATGATGATGTTCTCTGTACATGTGGCATCTATTGCACGTCTGTCCGTCCCAGGGAGAGGGATCCCTCATCTGTGGCTCTTCCTCAGGTTTCTTCTTTTTCCCATAAAGGGTTTTTTTTAAGTTTTTCCTGACTCGGTTCGAGGGTCTAAGGACAGAGGGTGTCACAACTGTACAGATTGTAAAGCCCTTCAGAGGCAAACGATGTTTGTGATTTTGGGCTCTAAATAAATAAATTTGAATTTGAAAATTTGCTTGCTTATCATAGGAAGTCATTAGAAATGACTCTTTACTTTAAGGTGGTAGCCTAATGTGAGTGTTGGGGAATCACTTTTTTTTTCTTATTCATCAAACTGCAGTTTTTGCAAGTTCCCGCAATTTTTGCAAATTCCCGCAATTTCATCACATAAAATTGCATAAATATCCCGCATATTCCATCACATTTTTTAAGAAAACGTGCCGCATAATCAAGCATTTTTGCCTGCAACAATTACAAAAAAACTCGTCCCGATCACACTGAGCATCGTGTCGGTTTATATTCACCAATCACAGAAGATCACAGAAATGTTATATGAAACGCTAGGATTGTTTAAGCTGTGCTGTGTAAAATAATAGATTACATGTTTTATTTTACTACAGACGACGTGGAATCTGTAGAAAGTGACTGTAGAAACTTCAGTGAAGTTTATAAAAACATGTTTGTGTGATGATCATCTTCTCTACTAAGACAGATCCCACCTGAGTGTTACATGATATACATAGTATTATCTATATTATAGTATTAAACTTTATATAACTATACTATGAAGGCCTCTATAGGTCAGAGGGTTTAACCAAGTGTTAACACAGCTCAGTGTGCAGACGTGCAGACAGGCAGCTCATCAAAGTTCACAAAGATATAAAGATTTAAAGTAAAAGTGTCTGTAGAGGCTTCACCTTCACATCAACATCTGTTACAGAAACTATGTCTGTCTACAATGTATTAATATACTCTATCATTTCCTTTATGACAGGTAAAATGCACAAACAAGTGTTTTTCCCTGGGAGAGTGATTGTCACTTTCTGTAAGGGACCACTTGGATTTCTCCACCAGGACCCCACCGATGCAGCCAAACTGTTGAACGACAACCTGTCTGTACAGGTGAGGTCTGCTCCTGTGAGGGAGGAGGTGGTGAGACAAAACACCCTCACTGACTGAGACAAAACACCCTGGACTGTGGTCCGTCAGAGAGGAGGGGATGCTTCGGACAGGACAGAGCTGTGTGGAGAAGACGTCCTGCAGTTTGGGAAGTACGGGTCAGAATCAGAGGACTTGGGGTTTGGCTCTCGTGGCTGGTGGCAGATTTGTGGTGACAGGGTCAGAACGATCGGCTGGTTGGGGTTTGGCTCTCGTGGCTGGTGGCAGATTTGTGGTGACGATCGGCTGGAGCCACAGTTGGGGTTTGGCTCTCGTGGCTGGTGGCAGATTTGTGGTGACAAGCGTGCTCACCTGCTGAGGCCACAGGTGAGTCTTGTTTTCACTTGTCACTTTGGTCAGGCACAGGTGTACATGTGGGGACTTGGGGTGGCAGTAGCTCAGTCTGTGGGGAGTGGGACTTGGGAAACTTGGTGAACTCAAAACCTGCTCGGGGCGCGCACGCCCCTGCTCAAGCCCCCTCACTCTGGCATCTCTCCCTCCCATGCCCCCTCACTCTGGCATCTCTCCATGTGCTGTGTGTGTATTCCCTATGTATGTATGTATGTAAAATGTGTGTTAACAAAACAGAGTGAAAATGTTATTTCCCCTAGTTATTAAAGGATCCCCATTGGGATAAATAAAGGATGATTCTTCTTGGGATAAATAAAGGATGATTCTTCTTCTTCTTCTTCTTCTTCTTCTTCTTGCACACCTCCTGTAGCCAAAGTTTGTACTTTAGCACACCTCCTGTCTGTTTGCATCACAGAGATGGAAGAAGATGAAGAGCTGAAGAGCTGGAGAGAGCGATGCTGAGGATGAGGATCTCTGCTCTCTAAGCAACATGTACTATGAGTAAACCTGTTGTTTTTCCTGCCTGAACATTCAAATTGACTGACTGTTCCTCCCCTTTGCGTTTAAATGTTAAAAAATTAATTAACATAGTATTTAGTAGAAGTTAAATTACTTTAATTTATAGTTTTAATAAAGTTTACATATACATGTAAAAATGTGTATTTTGTATATTATTGTATATTTTAACTAATTTTCTCTCTGTGGTGTCCATCACTGTTGTAAATCCTTTAAAGGTTGTTTAAATCCTGTCATAAATCAGGTTGTTTACATTGTCATCCGCCTATTGCTTAAATCAGTTACAGTATGATCCTATTGAGATTAACTTAAGATGCAACAGATCACTGCTGTGCAGTTAAAACAGCCCCGGGCTGCTGGACCAGTTTCAAGGACTACAGTACAGTTACAGTAGTACAGTAGTCCTTACAGTTTCAAGTCATTACAGTTTCACAGTCCTTACATTTCAAGGACTACATTAAATTCTTACTTTTTTCTTACTGTCAATAATAAAAAAATGTTTAATGTTCTATTTAGTGTGTTCAGAGACCCTTTTAGTGTCTGCTGAGATGTCCTAAACTCTCAGTGCCCAGCCGACTGAAACTGCCAGCAGAGAGCTCAAAGTAAGTCTTCAAATGTTTTTGATTTGTTTGTGTGTTAGAGATATATAAAGTCACACCCAAAATCTTTTTTTTTTAATTCTCTTTTTATTAGGATTTTCCATGGTTTCACATAACAATCCACCATTCTTATCCATTCATCCGTAAATGACAACTAAATCATACAGTAATACAAGAATGGCTCCACACACTATACAGATAAGGATGATTGGTCCTCTCTCAGCAATACCAAAGATGAAATTTCTACCGAAACATAGAACAGGACAGGAATGCTGGGGTGCCCAAAAACTCAAAGAACACTGATACAAGAGGGTTAAATAGGAAAAAAAAAGAAGATAAACAGATACTGAAAGTCGGTTAAATCGGAAAAAAAAAGAAGATAAACGATGGTGAATCGATATGACTACCACACCCAAAATCCAAAAATCTTAATGATTGGGTGTGTGTCTGTTTCTCTCTCATCAGGTAAGCCATCACATCCTCCTCCACAACTTCCTGCCTATGACCGAGATCTCAGTCAGGATCGGGATGACGACGGAGCTGGAATCAGCGGGTCTCTGGTCAGCCTCCATCCTTGTGCACAACCCCGCCAAGACCAAGGTTTTTAAAGCTTATAGTGCTGAAAGTCTGACAGATACAAACATGGCCTTAAAAGACTTTGTTAAGATTGAGCTTGAGAACCTTCAGGGAAGAACTGGAAAGAATCAAGAATCAACAATCTTTATTGTCAGCTTTAAACATAAATTGATAACAAACATGATGGCTAAATACTGAAGATTGACTTCCAGCTTTAAACATAAATATAACTAAACATATGTAATATATGTACATAAATAAATATCTAAGATCCATCTTAAGTCCAAAGTTGTAGCAGCAATTGCAACATGTTTAGTGCAGGGTAGGGAGGGTGGGTCAGTTGTTTAAGTCAAGTTGGCTCAAGTTCTCAATAGGGGGAATGGACTGAACCGCTCTGGGGAAAAGCAGTCTGGTAGCTTTTGTAATATGTACAGTCTGGTAAATTTTAGTTCTTTAAGTCCAAAGTTCTGTACTTTTCCAGAAGGAAGTGGTACAAACAGTCCATTTCCCAGGGGATGGGTCGGTGGCAGTCACGCTCTGGTCGGCAAAAAGTCCAGGTGGGTGAGTAGGTCTTCTATCCCCTGGCCAGTTTGTCCAGGCCTTCTTCTGAATCCAGCCAGCGTATGCTTCTCCCTGAAGGTCCAGGTGCTCTGAAAGCATGTGTCAATTTCACCACCTGTGGGCTAAGGACTCAGTCTGTGTGCAGCTGCCATACCACACTGCCAATTGTGCAGCTGCCATACCACACTGCTGCAGCAGAGGATGCTCTCCAGGACATCTCCTCCCTTTGGATGAATAAAAAATAGCTTTAAAAAGTCTATCTTAGTAAAATGAATTAGCTTCCACATAAATGAATCAGTACTTTCACAGGACTTTGTAAAAAGAAACTCTCAGTTCGTTTCTCTGATTCAGTTGGTTTCCTCTGCGGACCTCAGAGCTTAGAGAGTCAGAGCTCTTGTTCTCCACCAGCGGGTTACATCTTCAAAGATCATCAACACATTTCTCACACACTTGTGATCTCTCAGATGTCTCCTGTCTGCCTGGAATGATAAAATATTTACCCGAGGTGAAACCAAAGTTTAAATCAGGCAATCCAACACATTTCCACACAACTGGGTCGCTGAACTCGTCGTGGCCCACAGTCGTGGAAACGGCCCACAGTGGAAACGTGGAAACGTGGCTTGGCTCCGCCCCAGGCAAACATTTTATCATTCCAGACAGATAGTGGACATCTGAGATTACAAAAAAATACCTCGAAGATGCAACCTTCAGCTGGACAACAGGTAAAAATTTCCATTTTGATTTTTCCCACGAGGCTGGAGGAGCGCTGGAGGAGAGAGCGCTCCGTGGTTCATAAAGTGGCGTTTTGGACTGCAGAGGTCACAACGACATGAGCTGCTGAGCATGCTAACAGGACTGAAGCTGTGAAAAACCTCCAGACTGCAAACTGAAAACAAGGCAGGGTTTGATGATGAGGCGTGTTCACACAAGAAGAGTGTGTTCAAAACAGTCAGTACGCACACTGAAGAAAACTACTGAGTGTTGTTGATGCACATTAGTCTTCTGCTGTGCACTGCTGTACAAAAGAAACCTCAGAGCTCCTCACAGCTGGAAGAAAATGAAAACTTTCATCAGACTGTGCACTTATTCTTTGCAATAACTATTTCTGCCTCGACTTTTTTTTTTAGTAGTTATCGTCATTTCTTCATTTTAGACAAAGTTTATATTGCTTTTGTATTCTTTTTTTTTTTTTTTTGCATGTTTGCACCACATTGCTCCAAATTTCACCGTACTTTTATAGTGACAATATAAACTTGGAACTTGAAATTTTCATTCAGATGTTGCTAAATCCTGATTTCTTCTGCAAGTTATGTGACTTTTTCCAACTTAGCCCTTCACACTTTAAAACCAGAAATACAGAAATCTGTCACATGAAACAACGCAAACTGTGCTAACTTTGAAATGTTTTAGAAAGCTGAAAAAACAGATTTTTAGTGACCATTTATTATTTATTTATTACTATTGATTAAAACATCTTTATCAAATGTCAGGTCAGTCTAATATTTTCTATCTGGACCAAACTCATTGCCGTCCACAGGGCCCTGCAGGCTGTAATAATATCTGCAGATTGTTGAGTTGCTTCTCTTGATTTACTTGGAAAGTACCAGTGAAAGACATTGAGACTATTCTGCACACGCACAAACCTCTACAACTTCCTGTGCCTCCAGGCATGTCCTTGATGATACAAGTAGCAGGACTTCTTAAGACGACGGCGAAGGACTTCAATGTCGTTGCTGCTTGGTAAGGATGACACGCTGCCTGACGGGCGCCTCTCTGAATGCAGGATGCTTCTCCAGCGTCGGTCTAAACTCTCCGCAAACCCTCTCATGCTTCCTCTTGTTATCGCTCAGAGACGTGAAAAGAAAACTCAACTTTTCTTCTTTTTTGTTTCACCTTCATTTGGGTAAAGTAAATAAAATGAAAGATAAAAAACAAAAGGTGACTTATTTCTCACAATTAAAGGCTGAAAACAGAAGCCTGTTTGTGAGGTCAGATGTGTGACTGGAGGTTTTAATTATGTAAAATATGGAAGTAATTGCATTTAAAAAAAAAGAAGCATGCATGCACCAAAAGAAAAATATCTGAAGATTAAGATAATTTGATGGTTCCCTTTGATTAAAAGTCAGACTTTAGATTTTAGCTGTACTAAACCATAAACAGAAGATAATCCTTCGAGAGAGGGAAGAGAAAACAAACTAAAGGCTGAACATGTCTCTGTCTGAATCTGCAGGTTACCAACCACGTCACGAGAAGCGGCGGTGGCAAGGTGCAGCCGGGCCTCGGTGTGTCATGGAGTCACATCCCCAGAACCAGGATCCTGCTGGAGCGGGTGGAGAAGGCCGCGACCGTCGGCCGCTCCAGCCGGCGCTCTGCGACGCTGATCAAGTCCTCCAGACAGGTGCGGCAGGCGGCATCGAGCGATCGATTCTGTCAGAGAGGCTCCGCTGAGAGGCGAATGTCACAACGTCCTGTTGAAACGGAGACTTTGAAGTCGTGTTTGCTCCTTTTTAACAGGTCTGCTTTGATAGAGCTGCTCAAATTGGTGACACCAGTCTTATCATTTTAATTCACAAAGACAGACTGTGACTGACAGCAGGCTCGTTCTGCAGATTCAGACTGAGGACGTCGGCTGTTTTACCCAAAAGCAACTCTGGTGACACCAATTTGATATTTTCAGTTGTTGCTCGCTGCTGTTTGGAGCCGTGACAGACCAGACAGCTTTAAAAAGTCTATCTTAGTATTTTCTCCGAAGCCTTACTACCTCGTACAAGGTTATTTAAAAAAAAAAAAAAAAAAAAAAGGCTTTTGTACCTTTTTTTTTGTTCATGTTCTTTACACTGAAGTCATGAAACGAGTGCGTGAATTTTGTTAATCAATCAGTGAAGTTGGCATTATTTTTTGTCTGTGTATTATCGCGTAACTATAATGAAGCTTTGACAGCCTCCAAACTGACTTAAATCAGAAAAACATGAATCCATCAAAATAAAACTGATTGGATCAGATCTTATATTGACTGAAGGGATTATCAACGATTGGTATTTAAGCGATTTAACTACCAGAACTATAAGATGTGATCGACTCGGCACCCTGCTGTGCATTTAGAGACGTTGCTGGTGGAGCTGCATGTTTGAGTCCCGTTAATCTGCACTAGTGAATTTTAAATCCTTAATTACAATTTTTTTCCATGAATCTGACACTGATCATCTCCTCATTAAAACTCATATTGTCACATTAAAGATTAGATAAAAATGGATGAATAAAAAAGGATGCGGTGATGTCTCTGATGTACAGGCTTTTAAAAGACAGCTGTTTCTTTTAATGTTTAATATTTTAGATAAAATGTTCACACTCTCTTATAAATCTGTCTAAAGATTCACAGTCATCAGCTGGACTTCCTGGAGGCGCTTTAAGACTTCTTCAGTTCTGACTTTGGGATGAGAGGTGAAACATCTTCAACCTCCAGCAAGTCCAGCTTTCTTCAAACTCTTAAAAATCTTTTGTGATTGCTTATTTTGTTCACTTTTGATGATCACAAATAGGCCGTGTAAAAGACTTGGACTCACCTTTTTATGGGAATTTTACCTCACTGTATGCTGTTTCTGAAGAACCATCGACTTAAATTAAAGTTTACATCATTTGACGTCGAATTTTTTTTTTTTTTTTACTAAAAACATTTTCTTCTCCACCTTTTAATACTACTATGTAATTCATGATGTGATTTATGGATCCTAATAATTTTTCCATATTAAATAATTTCTTTAAATGCAGCTTTTAAAATATAACTACTATTTATACACCTGCAGTGATTAGATGGACATTAAAAATGTCATTTAAATACTGTTAACAAACACATCAATGGACTTTTAGTGGGTTTTAATGAAATCAGGACAAAATTGGTTTAATAATGAAAAGTGTTCGACATTCTTGGTTTTTTTTTTTTTCCTCTTCCCATAAATAACTGCCTGCCAAAGACACATTAATTAAACATTTTCTGTTGTCATGAGTCATAAAAGAGATCTGTCAGATGAAACAAGAGACGCTCTTTGACGAAGCAAACTCACAACGAACGCAGCCAAAATGAATGTTTTATACTGCAGCCTAGTTTTTTAGAATTACCATTATTATTATTATTTTAACTGTTAAATCAACAATGTCATCTGCTCCACTTTTTTTTTTTTAGCCCTGTCACATCAAAGAGGAGTTTGACTGGCAGTGGTGGAGTCGCTCTGCAGAAGGATCCTCAGGAAAGAGAAAACTGGATGAGACTGATTCCTGACGAAGAGCGAAAAACATAATCCACCGCCTAAACGTCTGATCAAAGGTACATTCGTTGTTTCTGGACCTAAATGTGCAAGAAAGTGTGCGTCTTTGAAGTATCTGAATTTCTTTTTTTCTTCCTCTGCTTTTACACGGCGCTGTGCAAATATTTAAAATGACTGCTGAACTTCACTGCAATGAAAAAAAGACAATTATTAGGTTACTTGGTTTGTTATTTTCATTAGAATAATATGAATTAGCTTCAAAGTTGATTAATTTAGATCACGAGAGGGACAGTATTCTCCTTTTTTGAGTCCTCCCCATGTGTTGTTATCCTTTCTCTGTGCAGGAGATTTGTTTTACCTGTTGAAGAGAAGCAGGAAAATACATAGGCCAAAAAAAAGAGCCTCCTGGTGTGAATATTTCAGGCCAGGCCAAAAAAAAGAGCCTTTTGAATATTTCAGGCCTTTTCAGGGGGGGCTCTGCAGGTTCATGTGGATTTTTGCCTCCTCGGAGCATCAGTACATTCAAACATTTAATTAAACCACCTCGTAGCCTTAAGTATCCCGACGATAAAAAAGGCAAATCTGAATTATGCCTTGAAAACCATTCACATGCAGGAGTGCGCAGTAAAAAGCCTTTTAGCATCTCATCGGATTGCACCAAAGAGTCTCATGATTTAGAATCAAAATGAAACGTTTTGAGTCGAGGAGGAAGAAAACCTTCCTAAAACTACTGATGCTTCTCTGGACGGCATGTCAGTTCGGTTTGCAGTGATCTGTTTCCATCACGTCTGCAACGCCGCCACTTTTCCTTTATTTTTCAAGTGTCAGCGGTACAAATTGTAGAAAATAAACAGCACAGTAATGATGTTACATGTTAAACTGAATTTGTTACTTTACTTTGTTAATACTTGCAGACCAACACTGGTGTATAAAATCTGGTGTTTTTACTGTTTTTTTTGTTCTTTATCGTCTTTAACAGGGAGGAACGACGCGCCTCTTGCGAATACATTCCCAGATCCAGCCGGGCGTCACTTTCTGGGCTTGGCTGTCCTCGTCGGCCTCCTCCAGTGTGTGCGTGGCTGAGGCGGCTTCGTAGTCCGGCACCAGGTCTCCGTCATACGCCACGAAGTACCGCCTCAGTTTGTCAAAGTCCTGAACCGAGACGGGTAGGAAGAGCTTCACCCCGCTGAAGATGTCCAGCAGCGTCTACGGGACAAAGACAGTTACGACAGTTACAACGGTTAGCCAGCAGTCACTGTTTACGAGAGAAAATCATGTTTATTCATGTGAAGAAATTATTAAATACAAAACTGCTTTCATTACTTGTTGTAGGGCAGCAGCTAATTATTATGAACATTTTCATAGTTTTTTTTAACTATAAAAATACTATCCTGTGTTACGAGGATGACAACAAACAACACAGCTACTAAAATCAGAATCTGAAACTGTGAAAATCAAGAAATCTTTCACATTCATGAAGATAAATTTAACCTGCCTGGCGAAAACATTGAAAATAATGGCGCGTTTCCATCACGTGTTAGTACCTGGTACCAGGTACTTTTCTAGTACCTACTCGGCCGGTTCCAAGCGAGCTGAGTCGAGCTGAAAATATGACGTCGTCGGCAGATTTCGGCAGGCCACTGATTGGCCAGAGCGTGACGTCACTAGATGGGTAGGTCGGGAGAGCGACTCGTTCATAAGAGTGAACCACGCCATTTTTAAATTGCAATAACAGCAAACACGATACGATCAGAGATGGCTGCACAGAAATCAACCCCGCGGAGCAACGACGAGGTGCAGACATTTCTTTGTCTGGTGGCCTCCATTGCTCCGTAGTCATTTCGTGTTTGTGTCGCATAACAAATGACGTCGCTGGGAGTTTCGGCCGCGTTATGATTCCATGGCGATGACCCCACCCACGCTGAGGTGGTACTCTATTGTAATGGAAAACGACCGAAACCGAGTCGAGTTGAGCATTGCTAGAACTGTGTGATGGAAAAGCTTTAGGTTCAATGAAAAGTGTTTAGTGCAACGTGGGGTTTCATTGTTATATTTCTATTTTAGTTTGATTTGATTTCAGGTGGCCACAGAAATGTCTGTAAAAATAGAAGAAACACGAACGTTTAAACATCAGGAGGGTTTAAACAAACTTATTTGGAAAAGAAAAACCCTTTAGAGTAAAATAGCTCATCACCCTGATTTAACTTTCATCTTGTTTACAACTCATCAATCAGCAATAAATCGTAAGCGAACTCAGGTAGGATTTTAAACTTTCCTCCTGCGTACATTTGAACTTGTGGCAGCTCTTTATCACTTTGCTCCCGGTTAAATGAGGAGCAACCCGTCGTTGACCCACCTTGTCGTTCCTCGGCTGCAGCAGCTGAGCGGTCGCCTCTTCGTTTGTCCGTTGCTGTGACCGTTTTCCCTCTTCTTCACCTGGTTTAAAAAAAAAAAAAAAAAACTTCATCACAGCTGTAACGATGTGAGACTACAAGCGTCATGTGACCGCAGCGTGTTGATACGACACCTTCTTGGCGCTGGGAGCTTCGGAGCCAGGGAGTGCTGCTGCTGTTATCTGTGAAAAGATGTTATTGATCATCTATCACTTATATTTGACCACCAAAAAAATTACAAACATGTCACATCGCTGTGTTTTTAGCTTTGTCTGAAACTGGCTTTTAAAATTCAAACAATGTGACTTTCCCTGAGCTTTATGACTCTGAGCCAAGATAGCTAAATATTGCTGTTTGATGTAACTTACATTAAAAAGGTTTGTCCTGAGGCGTTCGTTCGTCTCTGAATTTCTGTATTTCTGAATCAGATCACACATTTAGTCTGTTCTTTTGATAACTAATGGAATATTTTTTTTACTTTCAATCAGTGAGAAACACTGGATGAGTCATTTAAAAATTCATCAATAACAGTTTTCTGACTTCTAATTAAGTGTGGGGGGAAATAATGGACTCTCGAATGTTTTGTTGAATGATTCCTCATCGATCAGTAAAGTCTATAATCGATTATCAGATCAGTTTTCTGGAGTTTGGTGCTGCTGCTACGTAGAACGTGTTTCCATTTTAAAACTGCGACAAGACGGCAGAGCAGCTGCAAGAGGCAAAAGAAATCAAACCACCGCGGCTTTTTTAAAAGACGATGTTTGGACACACTTACTCGTTTGTACTGATGGAGAAAAATAAAGCATGGAGAGAAATCTGAAACTGAGATGATCGAGAATCGTTTAATAATCGAATCGAGAGCTGACCGATGATTCACATCTCTACTGGTGAACGGTAATACCAAACTTTTGCTGGTTTGAGCTTCTTAAATGTAAAAGAAAATGCTGCTTTTATTTGTCTTTATTACAATAAAGTGTTTATCGAGCTCATTATTCTGATTGAACAGATAAAACGATCACGGTCACTTACAACCCAGGACTTAATAACCTTTAACTCTTTACTGCAGCTTTAAATATTCAATCCATCAAAAACTGTTGCTCAAGCCTCATTTTTACAATAAAAAAAAGTCTTACTCCTCCCAGTGGTGTTTTGTGTTACTTACTGGTCTTCTTGGCTGGAGTGCTAACGTGAGACGAGGACGACGGCGAGTTCCCCCCGCTGTCTTCTCCTTATGAGCCCTTGTCGTCACTGGACGTGGACGGTCCGGCCGTCACCTGGAAGTCACAGTTCTCCTTTGATATCCGGTACAGCTCCTGAGCGGAGAGACGAAACGACAACGTGAGCGTCAGATTTTCTGTTTCGAGAGACTGAAGACCTCGCCGCTGCATTCTGAGGCGTCTTTTTATAGCCTCGGTCAATATTTCTCAAGGAAAACTCTGCAAATTTGACCCTCTGCATTTAAATAATACCCAACTTGTGCCGTCTCGTGGGTGCTTTGTTCACCAGCGAGCTTAATTATTTCACTCCTCCTCTCACCTACATACGTACATCCTGATGGAAGTAATTAGCAGCAAACAATCCTTCAGGCTTTGGGCGTTCAGTATCAAACGAGGAACTGATTTCTAGGGCATCTTTTGTGATTGCTATCTCATTAAAACCTAATTGTTACTTTCCTTATCTGCGTTTAAGAAAAGGTTTTCTACAACTACAACAAGCAGCGTCTCATCTAAAAAAAAGTTTGATTTTCTCCAGAGGAACCATGAATTATTCATGTGCGACTGACGTGTGTGCTTCAAATAAAAAAAACGGTGATATCTCACTTTGAGCTTGTGCAGGTTGGTGGTGCTCTTCCAATTCTTCTCATCGCGGATGCGCGTCATGCGGGGAAAGCGGATGGAGATGCCGTCAGCGGTGTGCATTTCTGATTTGGAGAACTCGGCGCCTGTGATCTCCCAGACGGGCGCTTGCTGCAGCAGAGGAAACACAACAGGTGAAACATAAGGCAAATATACGACGGCTTCTCCTTAATGACAAATTATGATTATTATGATTTAAGGAAATAAGTTTGTAGATTTAATTACTAGAATCTATTTTCAGACTTAAAAAGCCACAAAGGGTCATTTCTTTAATCTGAAGAGTTTTCAGACTCTTTTCAGTAAATATGCAGGTTGAAAACACGTTGCAGCTCTCCAACGTGGGTGGCCGTCATCTCAGTAAGTCTGAGAGTTTGATTCCTCTCTGCAGAGCGGATGCGAAGAGCTGCTTTTAACTCATTGCTTCATTTAAAAAAGGTCTGCAGTGCCCAAATATACAGCTCCACACACAGGCCCGCTGGGAAATACAGACGTGCTGAATGCTGAAATCTCACCTCGGGATCGCGGATAATGAAATCTGGATAATAGTTCTTGATGATTTTCAGCCAGCTTGGGATTTTGCCCGGCTCCTGCACAAAGAGGAGCGCAGACAAAAGGTTCATTCATTACCTTTTTTTAAAAAATTTTTTTTATTTTATTACTACACCGGCTCAATAATTCCAGGCAGGCCTCCTCCCTCTCTGACCTTGCTGATTTTGATCACATCCAGCTCTTTCTGGAGTCGGGCCAAGGTGGCGTCATCGTAGCCTCCAGAGCACTTGGTGACTGTGCACCATTTCTTGGAGTCTGGGTCGTAACAGCCCATTAGAAAACTGGACATGATGCCCCCTGGTAGGTAGAGGAACACACACACACACAGCGTTAGGAGGGAAATTTAGCAAAGTGCTGCCCGTGGAGAGACTGCAGAGCCATCGAACGTCCCTCCACGGGCTTTAAATGCACTAAAATTTCACTTAACTTCCCAAACTCCCGCTCTTAAAATCCACTTATACTTTCTTTTCTTTCTTTCCCCGCAGTAAGTTAAAAAAGGCATTTCATCTGACGCTCTGTTAGCTTGTCTTCACACCACATGAGTTATCTTCATTAGCCGTGCTTTTGAGATTTGTACCTTTTTGTTTTTGCATTTGTCCTGCTTCCGTTGTGCTTTATGCTCATCACACAACCTCTTCAACAACTCCCATCGCTTGCCTGCTTATATCTTTAACCCAGTGACATCCTCTCCTTGTACACTTGTTTTATCTGCATTTATTTCACATTAAATGCTTGTGTGGGACTTTGTATTGCATAATTATTATCAATAATTTCTTTTTGAGTCAAGTTTGTTAACCTGCAAAAGTACAGAGGTTTTTAGTTCCCATCACTCCAAATCCTTATCATATAATTAACAAAACACATACCAAGTGTCAGTGAACACTATTTGCACAAATGTTCCCCCTGGTCATTAAAAATAAGTTCACAGCATTAACAAAAACTAAGGGTAATATTAAAACTGTGTTATTAGTTCATTTGGGCGTCCCCGGAGTCACTAAGCGTTAAAAAAAAAAAGGAGGGCATTAAAACTGTCAGAACAAATTAGAGCATCAAAAAGTGAGAGTCTTGTGAGTTTACTGCTTTAAGAAATGAGGTGGATTAGAGCTTTACACACCGTTGGAGCCTTTTCCATAAAAAGCTCCCAGCACCACCAGGTCAGCCGTGTCCGCCATCGCCCCCTCGTTCAAATAATCCTTCTTCACCTTCAGCCAGTGACGCTTCCCCGGCTTGTAGCTGCCCTGAAACACACAAATACACAGTTTGATCATCATAAAGTTTCAGCTACGACTTCAAATGTTTCTATGACTCGGTTCAAAAAGGCAGCTCACCTTTATGTCTTTGAGCACCAGGCCTTCGAGTCCCTCTCTGATGACTCGAGTTATCATGTCAGCCAGATCTGCCGCCCTCTGAAACACACACACACACTCTCATATGATATTACGAACAGGTGTAACAGCAGAAATCCAGATTGAGAGGTTTCCTTACAGTGACATGCTTCATCTCTGAGAACAGGATCCTGTTCGGGACTTCGACCATGTTGTCGTGAAGAAACTTCCTGCGCTCACAAAGAGGCCTGGAAAACGTGAGAATAATAAAATAAATATACAAGAAAAAGGCTTGTACTGTATGCAAAGTTTATAGTTATTAATGTTTTGTTGTAAATGTATGCACCTTCGTAGATCTGTTGGTTAAAATGAGCAATGTGAGCGAAAATATGTAAAGATTTCCAGACAAGATGATGAAATTAACAATAATAATTACATTAAATCACAAGTTCATGTGAAAACACTAGATCGTAAACATGTACCTTGTATTTAGAAATAAAAATCTATGAGCAAGGTAAATAAATATGATGGTTTATGGAAAATCTTTCTTAATTGCACTTTTAAAAATAAGGTGACTACAAAGTTCTCGATTTCTTTCATTCATCTTTCAAACATGCCCCAGAAAAAGAAAGTCTGAAGTGACCGAACAGGCAAACTTACTTAAAAATGAAGTGAAATCTCTACATAAAACTATAATTTAGACACACAGAGAGGAAAACCTCAAACAGAACAGATGCTTTAGTTTCAGATAACAGTGAGGTTCGGACGGAGCTTCGTCCCCATCGTGTGTCTGTCTTTGTACGCTGGAAAGCAAAGATGTTTTTTTTTACCACAGCGAGTCGAATGAAAACACATTTACCTCTCCATGAGACTCACACCATTGAAGTACATACAGTCGAAAACAAAAAGGCACACGTTAGCATCTTGAAAGGCGGTTTTCTACAGGGAGAGGAGCGAGTGAAGTGTGACAACAATGGCTGATCAAAAAAGAAGCTGTGTGACTGAATTCATGTCCCCAAAAGAATAAAATAAAATAAAATAAAAAAAGGCACAAACTGGCTGCAGAGTTCCCACCTTGTGGACACCCAAGGTCCCAAAGGGCAGGGGTTTACTGGTCTTTGTGTCAATTAGGAGGACTTCAGCGTCCAGGATCATGCTGTGGCCTCCGGGGAAAGCCTGCGGGATGAATTCCTTGAAGTGGGCCACCTGAGACATCAACATGGACATGAAAGACAGACTGAGAGGAAGTAAGAGGCATTTAAAACCGCTGTTACAGAAAGAGAGCGGCACCATCCCAGAGTCTTTAATAAAAACATAAGCTTTTAAATAAGAACATGCATCATTTTCAACATGATGGAGGTAAAAAAAAAAAAACTTTAAAAAGTGCAGATAAAATGACAAAAACACCATCACACTCTGTGGCAGATGATCCAATACTTATTATCATTTATCAGAAAAAAAAACATTAGGAAACTACTCGGGCTATTATAATTAGACCCCACAGGATGTTAACCTAACATTAACATAAATTGCCTAATTACAGTGACGGAGGGCCCATTAACAGCACCAGAGGGGGCGAAACAAACATGTCTAAGAGAGAAAGAAAAAAAACTGAGCCACACTAAAACAAATCCCAGGAGGGAAATCTTAAAGAGCTGTGGGTGTTCCTCCAGGTGTTGTCATCAATAATAAAGTGAAATAAAAGAGATTTTGACCTGCAGAAGTGTGAGAAATGTACGACAGGAGAAGTCGAGAAGCGTCTGTAAGCATCAGGATGTGTCGAGGTGTTTTAAAAGCATCGCATTAGATTGTGTTTGTGTTTCCTTTGTGCACAGCAGCAGCCTCTGGTGGTTTAAAACAGCTAATGAACACGATGCGGAGCTGTTTATCCTGCATGTTCGGGCCTCGCACTGAGGAAGCAAATTCAGAAAAAAAAATCACTGTGGGAAATGTCTGAATTTCACGCCAAGAAAACACCTTTAAGTTACTAATCCTGAGGAGGCGCTGCTCTGACATGCATTGTCAGACTAATCGCTGTACAGCTGTGTGTGACAGTGTGTGTGTGTGTGTGTGTGAGTGTGTGTGTGTGTGTGTGTGTGGAGACTGACTTTGTGTGGCAGCACCGGCTTCAGGCTGCGGCTGAAGTAGCTGAAGTTTTCTCCGTTCTTGTGGACCTGCACTCGTTCTCCGTCGTACTTGATCTCAGAGTACATCCCATTGGGGCATTTCTTTATGGCGTACTCCACAGATTTACACGCCTCTGCCTGAAATCATAAAAAAATAAAGAAACAATCAATTTACAAAGACAAACTCTCACATAAATTTACTTGAAATTAAAAGTTTTTCTATGCTCTGATGGCAAAAGTGAGTCTATTTCATTTAATTCTGTTGTTTTCTCTTAATTTTATTTTTGTACACAGATTCCGAGGTTTTACATAACTGAGGCTGGGATTATTCTCCAAACCATCTGACATTGAGTCCGAGTGGACCATGTTCTCTGCCTCCATTGTCGACGCGGCGGTTCGAAGTTGTGGGACGCTGCAAGGTCTCTGGTGCCTGTCGTGGCCAATTACAGACCAATGTCTAAGTCCTAATCCCCGAACCCGGTGGTGGACACCGGAAAGTAAGGGATGCCATTGTCAGGCTGAAGAAGGAGTCCTATCGGACCATGTTGGCCTGTGGGACTCCTGACGCAGATTGACAGGTACCGGCAGGCCAAGCAAGCCGCAGCCCGGACGGTCCTGGAGGCAAAAACTCCTCGGGTCTGGGAGGAGTTCGGTGAGGCCATGGAGGAGGACTATTTTTCGGTCGGCCTCGAAGAGAATTCTGGCAAACCGTCCGGCGCCTCAGAAGGGGGAAGTTTTCAGTACTCTGCCAACACTGTTTACAGTGCAGGTGGGGAGCTGTTGACCTCGAACTGGGGACATTGTCGGACGGTGGAAGAAATACTTCGAGGATCTCCTCAATCCCACCGACTTGCCTTCCAATGAGGAAGCAGGAGGCTGGGGACTCTGAGGTGGACTCGTCCATCACCCAAGCCGAAGTCACTGAGGTAGTTCAATGTAAGCTCCATCAAAGGCATGGTGGCAAGGCGCCGGGGTGGATGAGATCCGCCCTGAGTACCTCAAGTCTCTGGATGTTGTGGGGCTGTCTTGGCTGACACGCCTTTGCAACATTGCATGGAGGTTGGGGACAGTGCCTCTGGAAGCTGTGGCAAACTGGGGTGGTGGTCCCTCTTTTTAAAAAGGGGGACCGGAGAGTGTGTTCCAACTGGTCACAGGGGGATCACACTTCTCAGCCTCCCCGGAAAGGTCTACGCCAGGGTACTGGAGAGGAGAATTCAGGCCGATAGTCGACCCTCGGATTCAGGAGGAACAATGCGGTTTTCGTCCTGGTCGTGGAACACTGGACCAGCTCTATACCCTCCACAGGGTTGCTTGAGGGTTTATGGGAGTTTGCCCAACCAGTCCACATGTGCTTTGTGGATCTGGAGAAGGCATTCGACCGTGTCCCTCGTGGTATTCTGTGGGGGGTAGTGCTCCGCGAGTATGGGGTCCGGGGAGCCTTTGCTAAGGGCTGTTCGGTCTCTGTACGACCGGAGCAGGAGCTTGGTTCGCATTGCCGGCAGTAAGTCAGACCTGTTCCCAGTGCATGTTGGACTCCGGCAGGGCTTGCCCTTTGTCACCGGTCCTGTTCATAATAATCCTTTATGGACAGGATTTCTAGGCGTAAAGCCAGGGGCCGGAGGGAGTCAGCGGTTTGGGAACCACAGGATTTCATCTCTGCTTTTTGCAGATGATGTTGTCCTGTTGGCTTCATCAAGCCAGGACCTTCAGCATGTACTGGAGCGGTTTGCAGCCGAGTGTGAAGCGGCTGGGATGAGAATCAGCACCTCCAAATCCGAGGCCATGGTTCTCGACCGGAAAAGGGTGGCGTGCCCTCTCCGGGTGGGTGGAGAGGTCCTGCCTCAAGTGGAGGAGTTCAAGTATCTCGGGGTCTTGTTCACGAGTGAGGGAAAGATGAAGCGTGAGATTGACAGGCGGATTGGTGCAGCGTCCGCAGTTATGCGGTCGGTGTACCGGACCGTCGTGGTTAAGAAGGAGCTGAGTCGAAAGGCGAAAAAGCTCTCGATTTACCGGTCAATCTACGCATTCCCACCCTCACCTATGGTCATGAACTTTGGGTAATGACCGAAAGGACAAGATCGCGGATACAAGCGGCCGAAATGAGTTTCCTCCGCAGGGTGGCTGGGCGCTCCCTTAGAGATAGGGTGAGAAGCTCGGTCACTCGGGAGGAGCTCGGAGTAGAGCCGCTGCTCCTTCAGCATCGAGAGGAGTCAGCTGAGGTGGCTTGGGCATCTGTTTCGGATGCCCCCTGGACGCCTCCCTAGGGAGGTGTTCCAGGCATGTCCCACCGGGAGGAGGCCTCGGGGAAGACCCAGGACACGCTGGAGAGACTATGTCTCTCCCAGGCTGGCCTGGGAACGCCTCGGAGTCCCCCTGGAAGAGCTGGAGGAAGTGTCTGGGGTGAGGGAAGTCTGGGCATCTCTGCTCAGACTGCTGCCTCCGCGACCCGGCCCCGGATCAAGCGGTTGAAGATGGATGGATGGATGGATGGACGTCAATAAATAGATTTAAAGGAAAATTAATGTACACAAGTTTATTTATATCTGTTAAAAATGGTATTTTGTTTCATTTCAAGTGTGGCGAAATGTGCCTTTCTCAAAGTGTACAAGATTCAGGTGACATGAGGAGTTCACATGATGTACAGTAACCAATCAGATGCCGTCAGGTGTACGGGTCGTCGTGTTTTTTTTTCTTCTCTCTCTCTCTGCCGGACCGACGTCGAAGTGGCTTCATGCTAACTTTTGCTGCAGATATTATTGTTTTTAAAAAATGTGTAGGAGAGCAAGATATTTGAACTTCTTTTTGATTGTTATCATTGGCGTGGAGGGTGAAATTTTCTTTTTTTTCCTGCGGATTGATTAGTGGACCGTGTATTCTGCAAAGGAAACGAGGGAGAATGTGAGTTGTGTTTATTAGCAGCTGTGGCGCTAGCTTAAATCATTAGCCACGTGGACTTTGCTAAATTACATTTGTGAAATTACACGTTGCTGAACTCCCGTGTCCCTGTTTCTTCAAAAGCGGAACCTGGACTGATGAGAGCCGTGTGATCTGCATTGTGCCAGAGAGTGTGTGTGTGTATATATGATGCTTGAGCCTCTGGTGAGTAAACTTTACTGAGATTAGTCTCGTAAATTGAGTTAAAATGTGCATATGCTAGGTTAATATGGAGCAAAGAGGTGTTATTTTATGTATGTTGTGTTAGGAAAAATTGTTCATATGAAGGTGTTATAGTTACATTATCCTCACTCTGTGTGTTTTCCATAAGAGTGAGTGGCGGTAAAAGGAAAATAGAGATGAACAGAAGAGTAATGGTTCAGCCATTTTGTTTCGTTAGTATTGCAAAGTATGTTCGGCTCATTTGATGGACAGTAAGAGTTGTTATAATGGTCATTGAGAAATAATTGTAATATACCATGGATGTGTGTATGTGCGTTTATATACTTTTATCTATATGTAAAGGTATAATTCATTTTGAGAATATTATATTAACCCTCTTTTTGGCCTATATAGGCCGGGGTTTTTTTTCTTTGTCTTTTCTTTTCCTTTGTATGGGTTCCTGGTTTCAAGATCTGCATGAAGACTTCTTCTGCTGGGATTGCTCCTGTTCTGTAAGAGGGGAACCTCAGTGGTCGTGGCGGGCCATCCAAGACAAACTGAAACTCTGATTTGGGGATTTATTAATTTATTTTCAACTGTGGTTTGATATCTCATGTGTTTATTGACACTTTAATTTTTTTTTTGTCTCTTTTAATCAATACAGCGCAATACACAATAAATTTATCTGTTGGTTGTGTGAGTTCTTTACTTCTCCATTCAATGCAAATTGCTAATACCCCTTTCTCCTATAGCGGGTCTAGACATCTGGTTACACAACTCTTCCACTGGGGTTTCCGGAACCTCCTCACCTCCTCTTCCCGGCGGAAGGGGAGTCTCCGGAACCTCCTCCCATCCTCCTCCCGGCAGAGTCTCTTCCAGGGGAACTTCCTCCCCTCCTCCCGGCAGAAGGGGAGTCTCCAAATTCCCACCTATGACATCCAGATTCAGATCTAATAGATGGAAATCTATAAATTATAGATTAGATCCAATAGATGGAAATGTGGAAATCATAGATGAGAATTGTGATGTACTTGGCTACATTTCCTAGTCCCTGAACCCAACAAGTACCAGATTCCTGAGTACTAACCTGTGTGGAGACGCTGCTCCGGATCTGGCCAAAGGTGATGGGCCCCATCATTCCAGCATCCAGCCAAGCCAAATGGAGGAAGTTTGAGGGCTTCCCGACCTGCCTGCCTAATGCTGTGTGGAACACATATTGGATGTCCTCACCCTGAAAACAGCATTCGCCACAGGAAACCTTTTTCACCCACTCATACTCCTCCTTCTTCAGGCACACTGCAGCTTGCCCGAATGAGCCCATGGTTTTGTGTTCATCCACCTAGGAAACAGACCCAGGAAATTTGTTTATTTCTGTGGATAGACTTAAATTGACAAGATAAAAATTACTGATAAAGTTTTCTATTTCTTCCAAATAATAGTTTAAATACTTACCAGAATTCTATACTTTTTTCCACCACCCCAGCAGTCCGCAAAGTTCACCTGATCGCGGGTCATGCTGGTGAAGACGATGGCGCGGTGTCCCGTAAGGATGCTGAGGTAGCCCATGAGCTGACAGTACGCTCCTTACCAAACGTTCCGTCAGCAGGTAATAGTGCTAGAATACATAACACGGATAGGCAAGGTAAGGCAAGGCAATTTGATTTGTATAGCCCATTTTTTTACAAACATTTTGTCTCAAAGGGCTTTACATAGCATCATAACAACATCCTCTGCCTTTAGATACATGAAGTTCTAGTCAATGTCAATTCTCCTATCTTTGTCTATCTCTCCTATCTCTCCTATCTCTGTCTCCTAATTTGCTGTCATGCATAAATATGGACTGAATTCTACTTACTAAGCAACTCAGGAATTTTCTTTTTGGCTGCCTTCATAAATGTCACTTCCTTGGTTGCCGCAACCACTTGATCTGTGAAAAGAGTGCCACATATACCACCCATTTGAGATTTGAAGATTCCAAATCCCTATTTTTCAGATGACAGAATATATATACAACAATAACACAATAAAGAAGGAAAACATTACCTGACTTCTTTTTCTTCACCTTTTGCCGGTGGATGACCACATGCTCGTGGCACGTTCGACTGAAGCATCTTAAGTTCATACAGGAGTTTGTTAAAGTCACTAACTCTGAGTTTGCCGACAGCTTGGAATGAGCACTGCATATGCTTGATGAACAGGATGGTATTTGTCATCATGTTTCTCACAGTGGTTGGGACATAGCCCTTTTGGGCAAGGTATAGTGGCCACCTACAAAAAAAGGTAAGCAAGTAGTGATGAAATCTCACCTCTAGTTTCCACCACCTGATTCCAAATCCAAATTCCAAGTTTTCATCTACTTAAAAACATCACATTATAATTTCATATTATAATTTATAATTTCATAACAATAAACATATATATATAATTATTCTAACCCTAAGAACACTTATGTGCACAATTTGAAAAAAAATAGGTAGATGCTACAGATGCTACTGCTGATGCTGCTACTGCTGCTGTTGCAAATCCACTTCCAAGTTTCATCTAAATCAAATAAGTTATAATTTGGAAGTTAACATCGAAAATATTCCATATTTACATATATTTCATTTTAGTGACCATGTGCTCCAAACAAACTATATAAATTAACTTTTAACAGTCCTAAGTGCATGAAAACACCACCTAAGGTGATATTGATACCTTACACACTGAAATAGAGCAAAAACTGTCGTCTTTCAACACTTTCTGAGAAAAATCAAGAAATTAGAGAGCACACTTATAAACCTGCTGATGCTAGAGTTGCTTAGCCACTTCTTTGGTACTTTCCTGTGTAGACAGGAAGTCCAGGTTTTCATCTACAAAATATGGAATTGCGATCAAAAACTTCCATATTTACATATATTTCATTTTAGTGAACATGTGCTCCAACAAAACCATGGCATTAGATTGGCATAAGTGGAGTTGAATTAGCATGAAATGCTGCATGAAGGAGGACACCCGGGGTATTGTCGCATTCGTCTCTTCGAGGCCTTTCCGAAAATCCACTTCAAACTCTTATAACTCCTACCATGAAGGACTTTGCTCCAGAACAGCACCACCTACATGGTGTTCATATATGTGATAGAGTTCTTTGAGAGCTTTCCAAATATGTCTGTTTCTCACCCCTGACTGCTTCCCTTGAGGAGATACAGCACTTTAGCAAGCAAAAAAGTGGAACATTTGCTGCCCCCTAGCTCCGCACAGGAAGGGACCACAGCCATGATTCAAACATGGGGCGACTCAGCTCGATGAGACCTTTCTGTTCAGAACAGTTATTGGCCAGAAGTGGTTGGACATCTCCAGCCCATTGTTTGCGTAAATAGGATCCAAAATTGACTGGGTGGAAAATCCAGTATGACCTTTTGACTTGTTTATTTAGGAAGGTCATAATTCCATAGCAGCAAGGGCTAGCGATGTGGAAGTCACACTTCCTCAGTGCTCACAGGGAGCAGTATAACGTGTCAAAATCAGACTCGTAGATTGAACTTTTTTTTTAGTTTCTCAGTAGATACAGATTTCAGAAGGTCTTAGAAGAGACATGGATTTTTTCACTTGTCAGGATCAATTCTTCCCAAGAGGCCAACTTGGTCATACTTGGTCGTAGGGCCTCAAATGAGACATCTTTGGAAAAGCCTCCATAAGCTTTGAACCATCACTCTGTGGCCTTTGTGGGTGGAGCTAGAAGGCACCAAATTTAGAATGTTTTTCCTCGTTAAGTGCTTTATTTCCATAAAGGAAGCACTGATGCATGAGGTAAAGACAAAGTTGGAATGCTCTCAAAGAGTTTTATTACATATGTCAGCAACAAACTTTGGAAGACAACTCTATAATTCTGAAGGGTTCCATGCTAAACAAGAGTTTTTTGTCAATATTTGCAAAACCTTTGATGTATATAGTGTGATATCCACTTATGATATATGATTTCAGTTTAAGAAAAATTAAAAACAGGAAAATATGACTTTATATTTTCATTTAGGGAAAACATGCAACTTTTACCTTAATTTATGTTGAAATGTGGAAGGGGCAAAAAATTTAAAAGCAAAGTTGGAATTCTGGAATCATGGAGTTCCACTGCCACCATAGGTCTAGAAGTTCTAGAATCCACCTTTCAGTTTAGTAGATAGGAAAGTGGGTTGGAATTATGGAGTCATTCCAAATTATATTGACCTTGAATGGCAAAACCCTTTCCTAACCCCTAACCCTAACCCTAAAAATTTTTACACAGTACAGGCATCATAGAAATATGAGCATCTTTCTGCTGACCCAGAATGTATTTCAGCGAGGTAAACACAGTCCGTACTATAAGTCTAAACAGTAACTATCTGGTGTTGTTTAAAAACCCACGAGATAAATTACAAATAAAAATACTAGCTCATCAAATCTACCCTTCTCAGAAAGCCTTTTTTATGGAAAGTTTTGATGACGCTACCAAAGACCCTCGCTGGTATTTAATCGTCGACCTCACACCCTCCTGCCCAGAAAACTACAGACTGAGGACGGGTCTACTGCCAGGCCAGTGGCCCGCCGTTTATCTCCCGAAATCGCGGTAATTCATCATGTCTTCCCTAATAAAAAGGAACGCACCCCTACTGCAAGCTCTTTACCGAGCCACGCCTCAGAAGCGGCGAGACATTCTCACCCATTCTTCCCCAGATTTTCTTAGGGCTGTCTGCAGAGATTGCTTTAAATGTTTTAAAGGGAAACATTCCTCTCTCCTCTGCTCAATACAAAAAGCTGAAAAGGCACAGAAACGTAATCAAACTGCTGGCCGATAAAAAGGCAGGCTGTAAAACGCAAACGTCAGACTTTGATGAAACAATCGGGGGGATTCATCCTTCCTCTTTTGTCAGCCGCGGTTCCCATCCTCGGAAACCTTCTGGGAGGAATCATCAGAAAATAAAATGTCTCAGAAAATGTTTCTCGTCTCACCGCATCAACTCAACCGTCTGACTCAACCAGAGTCCTCCATCAGACAGGACGGCCGAAGACAATTTGGATGAAAGCTATTAAACGAACCGGGATTGAGTTCTTATGAAAAAATTAAAAAGTACGACGCTCTGCTGCAGAGATATCTGTCGCTCATGAAACAAGGTCAAAAGGAGGAACGTCGAATGACTCTGACTCTGCACCAGGATTCGAGCGCCCTTTCTGAAAGACCGGAGGTGGAACCCCAGCGTGAGACTGAAAGACCGAAGAGGACGAGGCCATGAGCGAGGTATTAAAAGGCCTCCCCTCTCGCAGTCGTAAGAACACCGAGTACATCCTGCAAAAAATGAAAAATACCGACGGTGGGTGGACCTCTAAAGGGGAATTTGTTCATCGGGGGCAGATTGTGAAGGGATCTCATATGATTGACTTATTGAAAAGCCTTTCGAGTCCAGTACAAAAAATCACGTACACCACCGCCCAGAGGCTGGATGAATTTCTTACAAACTCTGACGGACCTCAACATCCCCCTATCTTTTGTGAATAACCCTCATGCCCGTGAACAATATCGTCCGTCTGAAAACAGACCCACCGCGTAGGAGCAGAGAGGCTGAGGAGCAAGATAAAGAAGAAGAAGAAGAAGAAGAGGAACAGGAAGAGGGAGAAAAAGAAGAAGAAAAAGGTGCTGCGTTTTCCCCTATGCTTGATGCCCAGGCTCCGGGCGTAGATTACCTTTTTTCCCCACCTGGATGAAATTTTGAGTATGTTTTTAAAAAAAATGTATATGGAAAAAAGCAAAGCAAAACAAAAATACTTTTTATGCAGTTTTTTAATAAAAGCCTTTATTTATCACATTTCAATTGTACAGAGTTTTTTTTTTTCTTCTTTTTTAATACATAATGACAATCTTTAAACATTTGTAAAGAGCAGGTTCCATGTTGAACGCTGCTGGAATTATGATTTCTAATACATCGTTGATATTTACGAACAAATTGGGTAACGAGGGCATCATTTTCTGCCTCATTCAACACTTGTTCCAAAGATAACCCACATGCTCTATGACAAAGATAATACACGCAGTGCTGACCGCACGCCAGTGAAAGAGTGTCTTGAAGCTGTCGATTGTGGTAGAATATGCAACAGGAGCAACGTTTCAGAAACTCCAAGATGTCGGCGGGGTAGGGGCCAGAAGTCTGGAGAGAAGCCAAAAGAGTCAAAAAAGGTGGCCTCATCTTTTTCCAAAGTCAAGGCGAGCCAATGCTCACCGGGCATGTGAGCCGGATGGGTGTTGACGATAAAATAAGCGGGAGGTTTAAAGGAGCGTGTCAGAAAGCAAAGTTGATCCGAAGCCCATACGCCGCAAAACGCGTCTCCCAACAGATCTCTATGTTCATTGTAGTTTACACATTTAAAGATTTATTTCAAATTTAATAGCTTCAACAATCTTAGAAATTATTTCAGAATGTCAGATACAGAGACTGAAACCTGCCATAAAAATGCCAAAAAAAAATTACCTGCTCAACTTGAAACAACAGACAATGAGCCAGCAGAAGAGTCAGAGAGACCACGAAGAAGCGAAAGAACACGAACCTTAACTGAAAAGGGAAGGGAATTTCTAGCAGAAAGGCTGAGGACTGTACAACGGTGTTATAAATTCCTTTATGAGAAATGGAGATATCATGCCAGAGTGAGCAAGGAAATATTGACTGATGAAGCCTCCAAAGATGAACTGAAGGAGCTTATTGCAAATATAGAAAACTCTTGTTCTGATGTGAAAGACATTTATGAGGAGTTATGTCAGATGCATACTCCAGATCCAGACCTACGGCGCAGAGTTGACACATGCATATCACTCTCAGGATTCATTATTCAAAAGGGCAGAGAGACAGCTTGAAGAGTGCACAACAGAGAATGAAGAGGAACCTTGGCCTGATGTTGGATCTGTTTTAGACTCAACAGGTTCTTTATCCAGACCACTGTCTCGCCGAATCGAAATGTGACTCCACCCTCTCAAGCATCCTCTCAGTCAAAAGATATGAGGCTGTGGCCGAAGCTGCTGCATCTCAGGAAGTCTTAGCAGTTTTAGGTGAACAAGAAAAGGAAGCAACAGAACTTCAACGGTTAGAAGCTGAAGACAAAGAACAACTGGCACAGTTTGAGTTCAAGAAGCTAGCCAGACAACAAGTCATACAAGAAAGGCGTAGAAAGCTAGAACGCCTGGAAGAGGTGAAGAAGCTGAAAGCTGCAAAGGCTCGAGTTAAAGTCTGTGATCAAATCGAAGAAAAATTTGAGGCAGTTGACTTACTGCATCACGTTGAACCAACAAGAGAAACTCAAACTTTCTACCCTGTAAATTCCCCATTCATTCCTCCAGCTCTGCCAGTGACAACACAAGTCCTCAATGCTTCAAGTCCTCCATTCATCCCTCAACACACTAGTCAAGTCTCTGGTATTCAAAGCCATACACTGGCACCACAAGCTCCACCAACTTCAACGTCTATGCAACAAGTACAGAACAGCTCAGATTTGGTTAATGCACTAGCAGAAGCCATAGGTGCCAATCATCTCCCAACACCAGAGCCTGCATTATTCACTGGAGATCCCTTGAAATTTAATGACTGGCGACTATCATTCAAAACATTGATCGATAGAAAAGACATTCCAAAAAACAAAAAACTGTACTATCTAAGAAAGTACCTAGGAGGCGCTGCAAGGAAGGCAGCAGAAGGATTTTTCCTACTAGGCACAGAGGAAGCATATGATTCAGCTTGGCAGCTTTTAGAAAAGCGTTTTGGCAACCCATTCGTTATTGGGAAGTCTTTCAGGGATAAGCTGCATGGATGGCCAAAGATTAGCTCTAAGGATGGTTGCGAACTAAGAGAATTTGCAGACTTCCTCAGGAGCTGTGAGGCTGCAATGCCCCACATTAAGACACTGGAAGTACTGAATGACTGCAATGAGAGTCAAAGAAATTTTGCTGAAACTGCCAGACTGGTTGGTATCCAGATGGAACCGCAAAGCAATGGAAGCCAAACAAGTAAACGCTGGTTATCTGCCATTCAGGGAGCTTGTAGACTTCTTACCAAAGGAAGCAGATCTTGCTTGTGATCCCATATCGTCAATACAAGCGCTCAAGAGTGTAGAAAGTGAAAAACCAAAGTATCCACGAAACCAAACTGCTTTGAGCAAAGACACTGTCCACAAATACAACACAAAGGGACATCCCATCATGCATCTTCTGCAAAAGAACAGGACACATCCTAGCCAAGTGTAGAAAATTCATGGAAAAAACAGTCAAAGATCGTGTCAAGTTTGTGCACACAGAAAAACTCTGCTTTGGATGTTTAAAGCCAGGTCATCATTCAAGAAGGTGTGATAACAAAGACACGTGTGAAAGGTGTCAGAAGAGACATCCCGACATGTCTACATAATGACAAATTTGTGGAAAGGAGGTCCATACCTCAAAGAAGAGACGACAACCTAAATGAAAAATCAGATACTATAGAAATATCTGCAACCTCAAATAGAGTCCTACAAGAAGAACCAAGCACACAAACGGCAGCAATCATACCAGTCTGGGTCTCATCCACAAAAAGGCCAGACCAAGAAGTTCTTGTCTATGCACTCTTGGACACTCAAAGTGATACAACGTTCATCCTAGATGAAGTTGCACAAGACCTCCACACAATCAAAGAAAACGTTTGCTTGCGGTTGTCCACGATGTCCACAAGGTCTTCAATCATACCCAGTCAGAAACTGACAAATCTTCAAGTGAGAGGATACAACTTGGACAAACGGATTCCTCTGCCACCACTTTTCACACGAGAGTTCATCCCAGCAGACAGGTCACATATTCCAACTTCAGAGACAGCTCTCAAATGGCCTCATCTGGAACAGTTGGCAGACAAGATTCCACCACCATTGGATTGCGAAGTAGGCCTTTCTTATTGGCTATAACTGTCAACAAGCCCTCCTTCCAAGAGAGATTGTGCCCGGTGAAGAGAATCACCCATTTGCACAGCGGACAGATCTTGGCTGGAGCATTGTGGGCTGCTCGAATCCAGCAAAGGACTATGGTGATGCAATAGGAATCAGTCACAGAATCATTGTGCGACAAGTAACACCTGCTACGCACAGCCACCAACCAAGCTGAAAGGTGAAGTACACTTTGTATGCAGAACTCAAGTCAGACAGATCAATCCAACAGACATACTCAAGATTCTTGAGTCCGATTTCACCGACCTACACTACGGATGATAATCTGATTTCCCAGGATGACCTTTTGTTCTTATCTAAGGTGAAGGAAGGTATTCGTCAAAAGGAAGATGGCCACTATGAACTCCCACTTCCATTCAAATCGGACAAACCCAATCTTCCAGATAACAAAAAATGTGCAGTCGAATAGACTCATCTCATTAGAGCGACGACTGAGAAAAAATGAGCAGTATTTACAAGGATTATGTCCATTTCATGAACGACATCATAATCAGAGGTGATGCTGAGAAGGTCCCTCAGTCTGAACTTGACAACCAACCAGCATGGTACATTCCTCATCACAGAGTATACCATCCCCACAAACCCGGGAAAATACGAGTGGTCTTTGACTGTTCGGCACGTTTCCAAGAAAGCCTCTCTGAACGATCATCTCTTGACTGGTCCAGATCTAACCAACACGCTGATTGGAGTGTTATGTCGATTTAGAAAAGGTCCAGTAGCCGTAATGTGTGATGTTGAAAGAATGTTCCACCAATTTCATGTTGCAAGGGAACACCAAGACTATCTAAGGTTTCTGTGATGGGACAAAAGGTAACCTGAACTCCAAACCCTCAGTGTATAGGATGAGAGTACACTTGTTTGGGGCAGCCTCGTCCCCCGGGTGCTCCAACTTTGGATTTAAACACTTAGCAGCACAGGGTCATGGAAAGTTCAGTGATGAGTCCATCAGGTTCATTCAGAAAGGCTTTTACATCGATGATGGCTTGATAAGTGTCAAATCAGCTGCTGAAGCCATAAATCTTGTGGAAGAGGCAAGAGCCTTGTGCAGAACAGGAAACCTCCACCTACACAAGTTTGTGTCCAACGATAAGGATGTAACTGCTGCAATACCACCTCAAGAACTTGCCCAGACTAAAGATCTAGACATGGCCTTAGGAGAACTTAGCGTTGAGCGAGCACTCGGAGTTCAGTGGTGCGTTGAAGCAGATGAATTCCAATTCAGAGTCACAGTTAAAGAAAATCCACTGACAAGAAGAGGGGTGCTCTCAACTGTTGCTTCCAGTCTTTGACCCACTAGGGCTTGTGGCCCCATTCATACTCCTCGGAAAACAGATCCTTCAGACACTGTGT
>CM041549.1:184006-199911 GCA_023238725.1 Scortum barcoo
ACAGACATATTTGGAAAGCTCTCGAAAGAACTCTATCACATATATGAACACCATGTAGGTGGCGCTGTTCTAAAGCAAAGTCCTTTATGGTAGGAGTTATAAGAGTTTGAAGTGGATTTTCTGAAAGGCCTCGAAGAGACGAATGCAACAATATCCCGGGTGTCCTCCTTCATGCAGCATTTCATGCTAATTCAACTCCACTTATGCCAATCTAATGCCATGGTTTTGTTGGAGCACATGTTCACTAAAATGAAATATATGTAAATATGGAAGTTTTTGATCGCAATTCCATATTTTGTAGATGAAAACCTGGACTTCCTGTCTACACAGGAAGTACCAAAGAAGTGGTTAAGCAACTCTAGCATCAGCAGGTTGGTAACTGTGCTCTCTAATTTCTTGATTTTTCTCAGAAAGTGTTGAAAGACAACTGTTTTTGCTCTATTTCAGTGTGTAAGGTATCAATATCACCTTAGGTGGTGTTTTCATGCACTTTGGACTGTTAAAAGTTAATTAAATAATTTGTTTGGAGCACATGGTCACTAAAATTAAATATATGTAAATATGGAATATTTTCGAATGTTAACTTCCAAATTATAACTTATTTGATTTAGATGAAAACTTGGAAGTGGATTTGCAACAACAGCAGTAGCAGCATCAGCAGTAGCATCTGTAGCATCTACCTATTTTTTTTCAAATTGTGCACACATAAGTGTTCTTAGGGTTAGAATAATTATATATATATATATATATATATATATATATATATATATATATATATATAAATATATATATTTTGTTATGAATTTCAAATTATAATGTGATGTTTTTAAGTAGATGAAAACTTGGAATTTGGATTTGGAATCAGGTGGTGGAAACTAGAGGTGAGATTTCATCACTTGTACCTTGCTTACCTTTTTTTGTAGGTGGCCACTATACCTTGCCCAAAAGGGCTATGTCCCAACCACTGTGAGAAACATGATGACAAATACCATCCTGTTCATCAAGCATATGCAGTGCTCATTCCAAGCAGTCAGCAAACTCAGAGTTAGTGACTTTAACAAACTCCTGTATGAACTTAAGATGCTTCAGTCGAACGTGCACAAGCATGTGGTCGTCCACTGGCAGAAGGTGAAGAAAAAGAAGTCAGGTAATGTTTTCCTTCTTTATTGTGTTATTGTTGTATATATATTCTGTCATCTGAAAAATAGGGATTTGGAATCTCAAATCTCAAATGGGTGGTATATGTGGCACTCTTTTCACAGATCAAGTGGTTGTGGCAACCAAGTAAGTGACATTTATGAAGGCAGCCAAAAAGAAAATTCCTGAGTTGCTTAGTAAGTAGAATTCAGTCCATATTTATGCATGACAGGAAATTAAAAGGAGACAGAGATAGGAGAGATAGGAGAGATAGAGAGAAGACAGAGATAGGAGAATTGACATTGACTAGAACTTCATGTATCTAAAGGCAGAGGATGTTGTTATGATGCTATGTAAAGCCCTTTGAGACAAAATGTTTGTAAAAAAATGGGCTATACAAATCAAATTGCCTTGCCTTACCTTGCCTACCCGTGTTATGTGTATTCTAGCACTATTACCTGCTGACGGAACGTTTGGTAAGGAGCACTGTCAGCTCATGGGCTACCTCAGCATCCTTACGGGACACCGCGCCATCGTCTTCACCAGCATGACCCGCAACCAGGTGAACTTTGCGGACTGCTGGGGTGGTGGAAAAAAGTATAGAATTCTGGTAAGTATTTAAACTATTATTTGGAAGAAATAGAAAACTTTATCAGTAATTTTTATCTTGTCAATTTAAGTCTATCCACAGAAATAAACAAATTTCCTGGGTCTGTTTCCTAGGTGGATGAACACAAAACCATGGGCTCATTCGGGCAAGCTGCAGTGTGCCTGAAGAAGGAGGAGTATGAGTAGGGTGAAAAAGGTTTCCTGTGGCGAATGCTGTTTTCAGGGTGAGGACATGTTATGTGTGCATGTTTGTCTGGTTCTTGTGCCCTTTGTATTTTCCTGTCTTTCGTTCGCTTCATTGTCTTCCTTGTGGTTGTCTGGTTCCTGGTCCTTATATTTTGTTTTCTTGTTTGTCTCCCTTAGTGTGTTTTCTGTTACTTCTACCTGGTTGTGTGCACTTCCTGTTTTATTTTGTATTCTTGCCTCTCCTCACTGGTTTAGCACTTTACTTCCTGCCCTTTGTGTTTCCCTCCTTTTTGATTGCCTGCTCTGCCCCTATTGGTTTCACCTGTCCCCATTAGTCTCCTCACCTGTTTCCACTTCCCTTTTCTCCTGTGTATTTAAGCCAGTCCTTCTCCTTTGTTCTTTGTCGTGTCGTCTGTGTTATATCGTGCTTCTTGTGCTTTCTGGTGCTTCTTGTGCTTTCTCGTGCTTACTTGACATGCTTACTTGTGCTTACCTGTGCTTACTTGTGCTTCCCCTGTGCTTCCCTGTGCTACCCTGTTCTACCCGTGCTTCCTGTGCTATGTTTCCTGCCTTCCTGTTCGGTTCCTGCCTCATCCCTGTGTTCCTGTGTTCCCATGTTTGCCCTGAATAAAGAGTCAAACGTCTATCTGCCTCCTGCCTCGTCTGCATCTGGGTCCAACTCCACTTCACCGTGCACCTAACCTAACAGGACATCCAATATGTGTTCCACACAGCATTAGGCAGGCAGGTCGGGAAGCCCTCAAACTTCTTCCATTTGGCTTGGCTGGATGCTGGAATGACAGGGCCCATCACCTTTGGCCAAATCCGGAGCAGCGTCTCCACACAGGTTAGTACTCAGGAATCTGGTACTTGTTGGGTTCAGGGACTAGGATATGTAGCCAAGTACATCACAATTCTCATCTATGATTTCCACATTTCCATCTATTGGATCTCAATCTATAATTTACCAGATTTCCATCTATTAGATCTGAATCTGGATGTCATAGGTGGGAATTTGGAAGTCTTTCAGATTATGTTACACATGTTTCTTCATTTTGGTTTACAGGCCAAGCATCACCTCACTGAGAAGGAGAGGAATCAGGTGGCTCATGCAATGTGCCATGACCCCATTACAGCAGAAATGTAGCTCTGCCAGACAAACAAATGGGGTACCAAACAAGAAAACTGAGGATGAAAGCCCTCAAGGATGCTGCTGCTACATCCTCGCAAGACACTGAAAATCCTGAAGATGCAGATGACACCTCATTCTCAGTGGATAAGCCACCTGATGATACGCCTGAGACAAGCTCAGATGAGGATGAACCCATCCTTGACGACGCACCTGACTCCTGACTCATTTTCCTCTGGCGAAAAGTTGGTGTGGATGGAAAGAAAAAAAAAAGCAAGCAGGGATTCCCACACAGGACAGCTTATACAGCCCCCATCTCTTCCTGCTTTTGTGAGTCTCAAGCCCAAGAAGAAGTTGGACTTCTCAACTGAGTCCAAGACGCCTTCAGCTAAAAGAAAGAGGTCACATCTTGTTGAAGTTTCACCTTCCAAGTGTTTCGTGTCAGTGGAACGGATGAAGAAATCTATTGAAAACTACTACTTAAACAAAAGACTTGCAAAACTGAGAAACGAGAAGGAGAAAGGAGAAGGAAAACTACATGCGTTGACATCCCCTTTTAAGGATACCTGTCTTAAATCCGGAGGAAGAAGAGGGAAGGTGGTTCCAGAAACCCTGGTGGAGGAGACTCCCGTTCCGCTGGGAGCAGGAGGGGAGGAGGTTCCGGAAACCCAGATGGAGGAGACTCCCCTTCCGCCGGGAGGAGGAGGAGGTTCCGGGAACGCCGTTCAAAGAGACTTCCCTTCCGCCGGGAGACTTCCCTTCCGAGGAGGTGGTGAGGAGGTTCCGGAAACCCCAGTGGAAGAGTTGTCTGAATGCCCACTTTCCTAGTTCTTTGTTTATTAATACTGAATAGCACGTAATTATGTTTAAAGTCATTATAATTATGTTTTTAAAAAAAAAGATGTCACCACCAAAGATGTTACCAAAGATGTTACTGTGAGTGAATTTTTAATTTATTTTTTATGAAAGGCACCTTATTTGAGTTTTTATATTTCGTGCATGCTGATATTTTATATTTATATCTGGATTTTTCTAGATAATATTTTCTATTTCAAATCACCGCAGCCGGAAGTTGAATACAATAATGTCAGCCAAAAAATACAATTTTCATTAAAACTTGGAGTATGCTGTCGTTTTTGGGGTTAGGGTTAGGGTTATTATCTTTAACTTTTCATAGAGTTTCTTTTTAGAAAATTCTGATATAGAATCTATCATATTTACATGTAATAGATGGAAATCTGAAAGTCATTCATAGATTGAAATATGGAAGACCCAAGATGAGATTCCACATTCCCGATTCTCATCTTCCATATTTCAATCTATGATTGAAATATGGATTCATAGATTGGGATTCCATTCCATTTCAATGGGCTATATCAATCTATGAGAATACCATGTAATAGATGGAAATCTGAAAGTCATTCATAGATTGAAATATGGAAGACCCAAGATGAGATTCCACATTCCCGATTCTAATCTATGGGCTTCCATATTTCAATCTATGAGAATACCATGTAATAGATGGAAATCTGAAAGTCATTCATAGATTGAAATATGGAAGCCCATAGATAGATTCCCGAGAATCGGGAATGTGGAATCTCATTTTGGGTCTTCCATATTTCCATCTCTTATCAAGCAGTTTTTGATTAAAATTTGTAATTTGTGTCTAATTTTTGCACTTCAGAGACTCAACAACTTACAACTTTGCGCATCCTCAAGGAACATTTATTTCAGTGCCATAACAAACACAAAACGTCATAAAAGATATTTATTTTTTGTTCTGAAAAACAATTTGAAAGAACATAAAATCTTGCCAAAAACTGAACATCATAGGGATGAGTGGAGTAGTGAAAATCAGGCTGGAGAAGAGCTAGGACTCCCCGGTCCATCCACAACAAGATACTCATCCTCATCCTCATCCTTGGTAACAGGCAGGGCAGAGACTGGACTCGCCGGCGTAGCCGTCAAACGGTCCTCATCGAGCGTGCCGTGATCCAGGATGATATCGGCTTCGTCATTCTCATCCTTATCCTCGGTAACAGGCAGGGCAGAGACTGGACTCGCCGGTGTAGCCGACAAACGGTCCTCATCGGGCATGCCGTGATCCAGGATGATGATATCGGCTTCTTCATTGTCATCCTTATCCTCATCCACGGTAACAGGCAGGGCAGAGACTCAACTCGCCGGTGGAGCCGACAAATGGTCCTCATCAGGCGTGCCATGATCCAGGATGATGGTATCGACTTCGTCATTGTCATCCTCATCCTCATCCTCAGTAACAGGTGGGAGAGAGACTGGACTCGCCGGTGGAGCCGACAAACGATCCTCATCAGATGTGCCGTAATCCAGGATGATGGTATCAGCTTCGTCATAGTCATCCTTATCCTCATCCTCGTTAACAGGTGGGAGAGAGACTGGACTCGCCGGTGGAGCCAAGAAACGGTCCTCATCGGATGTGCCGTAATCCAGGAAGATTTTATTGGCATCGTCATTGTCATCATCCGTCTCAGCTGCAGCAAACCTTTTAGCCGGTGGGGGCCGGTAGAACTAGGGCCTTCCTCAAATCAGAACAGACTGTTTAGAGCTAATCTGCAGGGGTCAATTCCAATTTTCAATATAATTTTACATTGAAATATGGAATCTACCATCATCCGCATACCCAAATTTACATCTATTACATTACAATTTCATTAGCTTGCTAATGGTAAAACTGAAGACTAGTTTTTAAATGTTCATTTTTTTATCAAACTTTTGAATAACCTTAAAAAACTGAAGTCAAAGTACTTATAAAACAGTAGAAATAACCTATAGCTGTCCAGTGATGCTAAAAACACTCCAAAAATAGTATTTTTGACAGAGCAACTTACCATGCTGACACAGTAATTCCCAATGTGAAAACAAAATGGCTGACCCCGAAGTTTTAACTTTGTGACCCAAAAAATGTCAGTTGTGCTGTACCTGATATATGTGGTAGAGCTTGGTTTAAGGTACTCAGAGTCAAATTTTCGAGGCTCTGACCCCGCTCCAACTGGTAATGACCCCCATTTGTCTGTTCCTTATGTTAATCTATGTATGCACCCAGTTTTCCAAGATAGTAATAATAATAATACATTTTATTTAAAGCGCCTTTCAGGGCACCCAAGGACGCTGTACAATAAAGAAAAGATAAAGTTAAACAGCACTAAAAGTTCAGAATAAAAACAACAAAAATAAAAAGGTAAACAACACAATTAAAAAACCATCACATAAAAGATAGTGTGGTGAGGGAGTGATGCAAAGCATGGTTACAGTGAGTATGATATTTTAAAAAGATGGGTTTTGAGTTTAGACATGAAGGTGAGGAGAGAGTCAGTATTGCGGAGATCAGGAGGAAGTGTGTTCCAGAGCTGGGGAGCAGAGCAACTGAAAGCTCTACTCCCCATGGTGCTGAGGCGGGCAGGAGGGACAGTAAGATGGATTGAAGAGGAGGATCGAAGACATCGGGATGGGGTAACTACATGGAGAAGGTCCGAGAGGTAAGAGGGGGCGAGGTTATGAATGGATTTATATGTATAGAGGAGAATCTTATATTCTATTCTGTATTTAATTGGGAGCCAGTAAAGTTCTTGCAGAATGGGTGTAATGTGATGATAGGATGGAGTTCGGGTGACAATGCGGGCAGCGGAGTTCTGGACCATTTGGAGTTTATGGAGGGATTTTTGTGGAAGACAAAAAAGTAGAGAGTTACAGTAATCCAAGCGGGAGGTGACAAGGCTGTGTACAAGAATAGAGGTGGTGCGGGGGGTGAGGAGGGGAGGGCGAAGGCGGTTAATATTGCGCAAATGGAAATAGGCTGAGCGGATGATGTTATTGATGTGTGAAGAGAATGATAAAGTGCTGTCGAGGATGACACCCAGACTCTTAACCTGAGGGGAGGGGAAAACTGAGGTGTTGTCAATGGTGAGGGAAAAACTGTCGAACTTTCGAAAGGGTGGATGTTGGTGCCAATAAGGAGGATTTCGGTTTTATTGCTGTTCAGTTTTAGGAAGTTGGAAGTAAACCAGGATTTTATTTCACAGAGACAGGCATGGAGAGGGAGGAAGGTGGGAGTGTGGAGTTAGGTTTACAGGAAAGGTAGAGCTGGGTGTCATCCGCGTAACAGTGGAAGCAGAGATGTTGAATTTACGGAAGATAAGGCCAAGGGGGAGAATATAGGTGATGAATAAAAGCGGCTCCAAGACAGAGCCTTGGGGGACACCAGTGGAAACTGCGGGAGTGGTTGGAAGTGAATGATTTAAGTTTTATAAACTGAGAGCGGTCTTTGAGGTAGGACTGGAACCAGAGAAGGGGGGTGGAAGTGATACCAAGTGAGGAGAGTCTACTGAGGAGAATGGAATGTGATATGGTGTCAAAAGCAGCACTTAAATCAAGGAGGATGAGGATGGATGGACAGAAAACCAGAATCGGCTGCGAGGAGGAGGTCGTTAGTTATTTTAATTAGAGCTGTTTCAAAGATGCTATGACGGGGGTGAGGCGGAAACCAGATTGAAATGGCTCATACAGATTGTTATTGATTAGATGGGCATGGAGTTGAGAAGCGACTGTTTTTTCCAGGATTTTAGACAGAAAGGGTAGATTAGAGATAGGACTAAGGTTATTGTAGTCGTTGGGGTCTGAGCCAGGTTTTTTCAGAATAGGAGTGATTGCTGCAGTTTTGAAGGCTAGTGGAACAACACCGGTGGAAAGTGAGGAGTGAATAATGGCAGCTATGAGGGGAAGCAGAGAAGGTAGTGAGTGAGGATTTGACAAGAGATGTGGGAATTGGATCAAGGTGACATGTGGAGGGCTTAGATTTCTAGGATGAGGCTGGAAATTTCTGATGGATCAGGGAGTAGAAAATAAGAGAATGGTTGAGTCTGCATGAAGAGATCAGGTGTGTGAAAGGACAGGGAGTCGGAACAGAGGTGTTGGTGGATGTTGGAGATTTTTTGATTAAAAAAAAACTGAGAATTACAAGTGTCAGTGGAGTAGAAATGAGGCGGCAGGGAATGGGGGGGTTGAAAAATATTACTTAATAGAGAGAAAAGTGTTTTGGTATTTTCTTCATTTGATGAAATGAGTCCAGAGTAATAAACAGATTTGCATTTTGCGATGGAGTCCTTGTAAAGACTTATGTGTGAATTGTACAGTTCTTTGTGTATGGTAAGTCCTGTTTTTTTATAGAGCCGTTCAAGTTGACGACCTTTGGCTTTTAATGACCGTAGTTCAAGGGGTGTACCAGGGGGCAGAGGATGTGAAGGAAACAGACCGGGTTTTGAGGGGGGCAAGAGAGTTGAGGATGGTGATCAAGCTATTATTGTAGTGCTCAAGTAGTGTGTTGGGGTTAGAAAGATTGTCTGGGAGGAGAGATGCTGTCAATTTTGGAACAGAGTGTACCAATATTAATGTCCTTTACATTACTGATTGAGATGAGGTGTGGGGATTTAACAGAAGTGAGAGTGAGGACAGTGTCAAAAGTGAGGAGTAAATGGTCAGTCTCGTGAATAACAGTGGAGGAAAGGTTGGAGGGGGAGATACCAGAGCAGATAAGTAAATCCAGGATATGACCTTTTGTGTGTGTTGGGAAATGGATGTGTTGTTGTAGACCAAAACTGTCCAGGCATGAGAGGAAATCACGTGTGAGGGGGAGATTATTGTTATTGTCAATTTGAATGTTGAAGTCCCCCAGGAGTATTATATTCGAAGAGAGAGTGGAAAGGTGAGTGAATAGCGTGGTGAAATTATCAAAGAAGTCCTTATGCGACTTTGGAGGGCGATATACTGTGGCAACGATGATGGGGGTAGGTCCAGGGAGCGTGAAAACATTACACTCAAAGGAGCTGAACGCAGGCACCGAGACTGGCATGACTTTCCAGTTCTTGCGGTGAAGTACCGCGAGACCACCGCCACGCCCGTGACTACGGGCATGACAAAGGTAAACAAACCCCGGTGGTGTTGATTCATTTAGCTGTGAGAAATCATTTGGCAGCTGCCAAGTCTCTGTCAAGCAAAGAAAGTCAAGCTTACGGTCCGTGAGGAGATCCTGGATAAGATGACCCTTGTTCGTGAGAGAACGGATGTTGAGCAGACCGAAGTGAACCTATGGGAAAGATTCAGGGTTGGAATGTTGATTCTCAAATTGGAAGGGCCATTTGTGGACGTTGCCAATGAGCTACAGGCCCCATATTTGGCGTGTGAGTGTTTTGAGGGATACTTATTAATCTCCAAGTGGTCCCGTGTGTCTACAGCAAAGTTCCAATTTTGTCCCCATAGACTTGAATGGGAGATGGTAACTGGAAGAGAAATTTGAAGGGCTGTAGAGGGCGTTCCCCATGAGCTAGAGGCCCCACATTTGGTGTGTGGGTGTTTTGAGGGATGCTGATGTACCTCCAAGTGGTCCCGTGTGTCTACGGCAAAATTCCAATTTTGGCCCCATAGAATTTCAAATTTATTTATTCAGAGCCCAAAATCACAAACATTGTTTGCCTCAGAGGGCTTTACAGTCTGTACAGTTGTGACACCCTCTGTCCTTAGACCCTCGAACCGAGTCAGGAAAAAAACCCTTTATGGGAAAAAGAAGAAACCTGAGGAAGAGCCACAGATGAGGGATCCCTCTCCCTGGGACGGACAGACGTGCAATAGATGCCACATGTACAGAGAACATCATCAGTCATATTATGGAGTTATACATGGGTCGTAATAAGCTGTAGATAAACTGAGTTCATTGGTTTAGTCCATGTGTGAAGGTATCACAGGTAATGGAAATGAGTCCAGTGAGTCCAGGTGCATCCCTAGATGGGTCCTAGCTCGGACCACTGGACCTTCTCTCCACAACACAGACACAGATCATGTCCCCACCAGGCCCAGCCAGTGAACCTCAGACAGATGGACCACAACCAGAATCAGTGAGGAACCTGCAAGACTGGAGAGAACAGGGAGGACCGGGGCTCCGGCAGTAACATGCACTTTACAGGACATAAGAGTATTCACATTAACCAGCTTTAACACTTTAACCAATTTAACCAATTTAACCACTTTAACTACTTTAACCAGTTTAATCACCAAGGTGACTCCAGTTTGCACTACTACCATAATAAGAGTAGAGGAAGCAGAGGAAGAGGAAGCAGAGACAGAGGAAGCAGAGGAGACAGAGGAAGAGGGAGAGGTGCCTGGTGCATCATGGGAGCCCCCTGGCGGCAGTCTAAGCCTATAAGCAGCATAACTAAGGGCGAGCCTGTGCCCACCCTAACTATAAGCTTTATCAAAAAGGAAGGTTTTAAGTCTATTCTTAAACACTGACACTGTGTCTGCCTCTCGGACCCAGACTGGGAGCTGGTTCCAGAGAACAGGGGCCTGATAGCTGAAGGCTCTGCCCCCTAGACTACTTCTGGAAACCCTGGGAACTACAAGTAAGCCTGCGTTTTGGGAGCGCAGCACTCTAGTCGGATGATAAGGAGTTATCAATTCATTAAGATATGATGGTGCCAGACCATGTAGAGCCTTATATGTGAGGAGTAGGATTTTAAAATCCACTCTAAATTTTACAGGGAGCCAATGCAGAGAAGCCAATACTGGAGTAATATGGTCTCTTTTCCTGGTTTTAGTCAGCACCCGAACAGCGGCATTCTGGACCAGCTGTAGAGTCTTTAACAACTTGTTCGGGCAGCCCAATGAGCTAGAGGCCCCAAATTTGGTGTGTTATTACTGGGTGTTTTGAGGGACTGATGTACCTTCAAGTAGTCCCGTGTGTCTACGACAAAGTTCCAAATTTGGCCCCATAGACCTGAATGGGAGTGGGAATGTTGGAAGGGCCATTAGTAGGGCGATCCCAATGAGCTAGAGGCCCCAAATTTGGTGTGTGGGTGTTTTGAGGGATGCTGATGTACCTTCAAGTGGTCTAGTGTGTCTACGACAAAGTTCCAATTTTGGCCCCATAGACTTGAATGGGAGTGGGAATATGGCCGATTGAAGGGCCATTAGTGGGCGATCCCAATGAGCTAGAGGCCCCAAACTTGGTGTGTGGGTGTTTTGAGGGATGCTGATGTACCTTCCAAGTGGTCCCGTGTGTCTACGACAAAGTTCCAAATTTGGCCCCATAGACTTGAATGGGAGTGGGAATGCTGGAAGGGCCATTAGTGGGTGATCCCAATGAGCTAGAGGCCCCAAATTTGATGTGTGGGTGTTTTGAGGGATGCTGATGTACCTTCAAGTGATCCCGTGTGTCTACAACAAAGTTCCAAATTTGGCCCCATAGACTTGAATGGGAGTGGGAATATGTGGCCTGATTGAAGGGCCATTAGTGGGCGATCCCAATGGGCTAGAGGCCCCAAATTTGAAATTGCTGTGTGTGGGTGTTTTGAGGGATGCTGATGTACCTTCAAGTGGTCCCGTGTGTCTACAACAAAGTTCCAAATTTGGCCCCATAGACTTGAATGGGAGTGAGGAATATGGCCGATTGAAGGGCCAAGTTGGAGGGCCATCCCAATAGTAAAGGCCCCAAATTTGATGTGTGGGTGTTTTGAGGTATGCGATCCCAATGAGTCCCGCTAGAGGCCCCAAATTTGATGTGTGGGTGTTTTGAGGGATGCTGATGTACCTTCCAAGTGGTCCCATAGTGTGTCTACGAACAAAGTTCCAAATTTTGGCCCCATGAGCTAAGCCCAAATTTGGTGTGTGTTTGGGGATGCTGATGTACCTTCAAAATCCCGAGACTTGAATGGGAGTGGGAATGTTTGGAAGGGCCATTAGTGGGCGATCCCAATGAGCTAGAGGCCCCAAATTTGGTGTGTGGGTGTTTTGAGGGATGCTGATGTACCTTCAAGTGGTCCTAGTGTGTCTACGACAAAGTTCCAAATTTTGGCCCCATAGACTTGAATGGGAGTGGGAATGTTTGGAAGGGCCATTAGTGGGCGATCCCAATGGGCTAGAGGCCCCAAATTTGGTGTGTGGGTGTTTTGAGGGATATGCTGATGTACCTTCAAGTGGTCCTGTGTGTCTACGACAAAGTTCCAAATTTGGCCCCATAGATTTGAATGGGAGTGGGAATGTTGGAAGGGCCATTAGTGGGCGATCCCAATGAGCTAGAGGCCCCAAATTTGATGTGTGGGTGTTTTGAGGGATGCTGATGTACCTTCAAGTGGTCCTGCGTGTGTCTACGACAAAGTTCCAAATTTGGCCCCATAGACTTGAATGGGAGTGGGAATGTTGGAAGGGCCATTAGTGGGCGATCCCAATGAGCTAGAGGCCCCAAATTTGATGTGTGGGTGTTTTGAGGGCCCTATGCTGATGTACCTTCAAGTGGTCCCGTGTGTCTACAACAAAGTTCCAAATTTGGCCCCATAGACTTGAATGGGAGTGGGAATGTTGGAAGGGCCATGGCCGATTGAAGGGCCATTAGTGGGCGATCCCAATGAGCTAGAGGCCCCAAATTTGGTGTGTGGGTGTTTTGAGGGATGTGTGGTGTTTTGAGGGATGCTGATGTACCTTCAAGTGGTCCCGTGTGTCTACAACAAAGTTCCAAATTTGGCCCCATAGACTTGAATGGGAGATGGGAAGTATGAAGCAAAATTGTTAAGGGCCATTAGTGGGCGTTCTCCAATGAGCTAGAGGCCCCAAATTTGATGTGTGGGTGTTTTGAGGGATGCTGATGTACCTTCAAGTGGTCCCAAATGTGTCTACGACAAAGTTCCAAATTTGGCCCCATAGACTTGAATGGGAGTGGGAGTGTTGGAAGGGCCATTAGTGGGCGATCCCAATGAGCTAGAGGCCCCAAATTTGATGTGTGGGTGTTTTGAGGTATGCTGATGTACCTTCAAGTGGTCCCGTGTGTCTACAACAAAGTTCCAAATTTGGCCCCATAGACTTGAATGAATGGGAGTGGGAATATGGCCGATTGGAAGGGCCATTAGTAGGGCGATCCCAATGAGCTAGAGGCCCCAAATTTGGTGTGTGTGGGTGTTTTGAGGGATGCTGATGTACCTTCAAGTGGTCCCAGTGTGTCTACAAATTCCAAAGTTCCAAATTTGGCCCCTATAGACTTGAATGGGAGTGAGAATATGGCCGATTGAAGAAGGGCCATTAGTGGGCCGATCCAATGGGCAATGAGCTAGAGGCCCCAAATTTGATGTGTGGGTGTTTTGAGGGATGCTGATGTACCTTCCAAGTGGTCCCGTGTGTCTACGACAAAGTTCCAAATTTGGCCCCATAGACTTGAATGGGAGTGGGAATATGGCCGATTGGAAGGGCCATTAGTGGGCGAAGATCCCAATGAGGCTAGAGGCCCCAAATTTGGTGTGTGGGTGTTTTGAGGTGTGGGAGTGTTTTGAGGTATGCTGATGTACCTTCAAGTGGTCCCGTGTGTCTAATCTACGAAAAGTTCCAAATTTGGCCCCATAGACTTGAATGGGAGTGGGAATGTTGGAAGGGCCATTAGTGGCCATGGGCGATCCCAATGAGCTAGAGGCCCCAAATTTGATGTGTGGGGTGTTTTGAGGGATGCTGATGTACCTTCAAGTGGTCCCGTGTGTGTCTACGAACAAAGTTCCAAATTTGGCCCCATAGACTTTGAATGGGAGTGGGAATGTTGGAAGGGCCATTAGTAGGGCGATCCCAATGAGCTAGAGGCCCCAAATTTGATGTGTGGGGTGTTTTGAGGGATGCTGATGTACCTTCAAGTGGTCCCGATGTGTGTCTACAATGACAAAGTTCCAAATTTGGCCCCATAGATTTGAATGGGAGTGGGAATGAGATGTACCTTTGGAAGGGCCATTAGTAGGCGCGATCCCAATGAGCTAGAGGCCCCAAATTTGATGTGTGGGTGTTTTGAGGGATGCTGATGTACCTTCAAGTGGTCCCGTGTGTGTCTACAACAAAGTTCCAAATTTGGCCCCATAGACTTGAATGGGAGTGGGAATGTTATGGCCGATTGAAGGGCCATTAGTGGGCGATCCCAATGAGCTAGAGGCCCCAAATTTGGTGTGTGGGTGTTTTGAGGGATGCTGATGTACCTTCAAGTGGTCCCGTGTGTCTACGACAAAGTTCCAATTATTTGGCCCCATAGACTTGAATGGGAGATGGGAAGTAGAAGCAAAATTTTAAGGGCCATTAGTTGGGCGATCCCAATGAGCTAGAGGCCCCAAATTTGGTGTGTGGGTGTTTTGATGCTGTGTACCTTCAAGGTGTTTTGAGGGTGTCCCCATGATGGGAGTGGGAATGTTGAAGGGCTGATGTACCTTTGAATGTGTGGGTGTTTTGAGGTATCAAGTGGTCCTGTGTGTCTACGACAAAGTTCCAAATTTGGCCCCATGTCAAAATACAACAAAGTTGTGGGGGTGTTTTGAGGGATGCCCTTCAAGTGGTCTATTTGGCCCCATAGACTTGAATGGGAGTGGGAATGTTGGAAGGGCCATTAGTGGGCGATCCCAATGGGCTAGAGGCCCCAAACTTGATGTGTGGGTGTTTTGAGGGATGCCCAATGAGGCTAGAGGCCCCAAATTTGATGTGTGTGGGTGTTTTGAGGTATGCTGATGTACCTTCAAGTGGTCCTGTGTGTCTACGACAAAGTTCCAAATTTGGCCCCATAGATTTGAATGGGAGTGGGAATGTTGGAAGGGCCATTAGTGGGCTATCCCAATGAGCTAGAGGCCCCAAATTTGATGTGTGGGTGTTTTGAGGGATGCTGATGTACCTTCAAGTGGTCCCGTGTGTTCTACAACAAAGTTCCAAATTTGGCCCCATAGACTTGAATGGGAGTGGGAATATGGCCGATTGAAGGGCCATTAGTGGCAAGCGATCCCAATGAGGCTAGAGGCCCCAAACTTGGTGTGTGGGTGTTTTGAGGGATGCTGATGTACCTTCAAGTGGTCCCTGTGTGTCTACGACAAAGTTCCAAATTTGGCCCCATAGACTTGAATGGGAGATGGGAAGTAGAAGCAAAATTTTAAGGGCCATTTTTGGGCGTTCTCCAACATGAGCTAGAGGCCCCAAATTTGATGTGTGGGTGTTTTGAGGGATGCTGATGTACCTTCAAGTGGTCCCGTGTGTCTACAACAAAGTTCCAAATTTGGCCCCATAGACTTGAATGGGAGTGGGAATGTTGGAAGGGCCATTAGTGGGCTATCCCAATGAGCTAGAAGGCCCCAAATTTGATGTGTGGGTGTTTTGAGGGATGCTGATGTACCTTCAAGTGGTCCCGTGTGTGTCTACGACAAAGTTCCAAATTTGGCCCCATTGAGACTTGAATGGGAGATGGGAAGTAGAAGCAAAATTTTAAGGGCCATTTTTGGGCGTTCTCCATGAGCTAGAGGCACCAAAGTTGGTCTGAGAATGTTTTAAGGAATGCTGATGAACGTCAAAGTGGTCTAGTGTGTCTATGGCAAAGTTCCAATTGTGGCCCCATAGAACTGAATGGGAGATGGAAACTGGAAGAGAAATCATAAGGGCAGTAGAGGATGTTCCCCATGAGCCAGAGTCACCACAACTTGGTGCGCAAACATTTAGGCAGATGCAGAATGGCATGGTAATGGTGCAGAATCTTCTATAATTTTTTTGGAAGATGTTGTGAGGAACTTGTTGAAAGAAAGGAAATTTAACATTTTTTACAGCACAGCAAGGCTGTGCATTTCTAGAGCTTTCCAAAAATGTCACTCTTGTAGCTGTAGCTGCTTCCTGTGTGGAGATAGAAAAATTCCATAATTCCAATTTCCATAATTGGATCTGTTGCTGAAGTGCACCCCCTGGCGGCGAGACAATGCGAATCTGACGGTGGTGGTTTTTAGTCCTTAGGTCCATCAGGGAATTTTTAAAACAGCATAAAGTGCCAATTCCA
>CM041549.1:200411-235411 GCA_023238725.1 Scortum barcoo
CACCCACCCCGGTGAACGAGAGGGTCGCTTCCCTGCGCCTTCGGGTTGGGGATAGGTCTCTTGCTATTGTTTGTGCCTACTGGGCCGAACAGCAGTACAGAGTACCCGGCCTTCTTGGAGTCCCTGGGAGGGGTACTTGATAGTGCTCTCGACTGGGGACTCCATTGTTCTACTGGGGGACTTCAACGCTCACGTGGGCAACAATGACAGTGATACCTGGAGGGGCGTGATCGGGAGGAACGGCCTCCCGATCTGAACCCGAGCGGTGTTCTGTTATTGGACTTCTGTGCTAGTCACGGTTTGTCCATAACGAACACCATGTTTCAAGCATAAGGGTGTCCATCAGTGCACATGGCACCAGGACACCCTAGGCCGGAGGTCGATGATCGACTTTGTTGTCGTTTCATCTGATCTCCGGCCGTATGTCTTGGACACTCGGGTAAAAGAGAGGGGCTGAGCTGTCAACCGATCACCACCTGGTGGTGAGTTGGATCCGCTGGCAGAGGAGGAAGTTGGACAGACCTGGCAGACCCAAACGTATTGTGAGGGTCTGTTGGGAACGTCTGGCCGAGCCCTCTGTCAGGGAGGTCTTCAACTCCCACCTCCGGAAGAGCTTCTCACAGAGATTCCGAGGGAGGCTGGAGACATTGAGTCCGAGTGGACCATGTTCTCTGCCTCCATTGTCGACGCGGCAGTTCGAAGTTGTGGACGCAAGGTCTCTGGTGCCTGTCGTGGTGGCAATCCCCGAACCCGGTGGTGGACACCGGAAGTAAGGGATGCCTGTCAGGACTGAAGAAGGAGTCCTATCGGACCATGTTGGCCTGTGGGACTCCTGACGCAGATTGACAGGTACCGGCAGGCCAAGCAAGCCGCAGCAACCGGACGGTCCTGGAGGCAAAACTCGGGTCTGGGAGGAGTTCGGTGAGGCCATGGAGGAGGACTATCGGAATTCGGCCTCGAAGAGATTCTGGCAAACCGTCCGGCGCCTCAGAAGGGGGAAGCAGTACTCTGCCAACACTGTTTACAGTGCGGGTGGGGAGCTGTTGACCTCAACTGAGGACATTGTCGGACGGTGGAAGAAATACTTCGAGGATCTCCTCAATCCCACCGACTTGCCTTCCAATGAGGAAGCAGAGGATGGGGACTCTGAGGTGGACTCGTCCATCACCCAAGCCGAAGTCACTGAGGTAGTTCGTGCAAGCTCCTCTGGTGGCAAGGCGCCGGGGGTGGATGAGATCCGCCCTGAGTACCTCAAGTCTCTGGATGTTGTGGGGCTGTCTTGGCTGACACGCCTCTGCAACATTGCATGGAGGTTGGGGACAGTACCTCTGGAGTGGCAAACTGGGGTGGTGGTCCCTCTTTTTAAAAAGGGGGACCGGAGAGTGTGTTCCAACTACAGAGGGATCACACTTCTCAGCCTCCCCGGGAAGGTCTACGCCAGGGTACTGGAGAGGAGAATTCGGCCGATGGTCACCCTCGGATTCAGGAGGAACAATGCGGTTTTCGTCCCTGGTCGTGGAACAGTGGACCAGCTCTATACCCTCCACAGGGTGCTAGAGGGTTTATGGGAGTTTGCCCAACCAGTCCACATGTGCTTTGTGGATCTGGAGAAGGCATTCGACCGTGTCCCTCGTGGTATTCTGTGGGGAGTGCTCCGCGAGTATGGGGTCCGGGGGCCTTTGCTAAGGGCTGTTCGGTCTCTGTACGACCGGAGCAGGAGCTTGGTTCGCATTGCCGGCAGTAAGTCAGACCTGTTCCCAGTACATGTTGGACTCCGGCAGGGCTGCCCTTTGTCACCGGTCCTGTTCATAATCTTTATGGACAGGATTTCTAGGCGTAGCCAGGGGCCGGAGGGAGTCCAGGTTTGGGAACCACAGGATTTCATCTCTGCTTTTTGCAGATGATGTTGTCCTGTTGGCTTCTTCAAGCCAGGACCTTCAGCATGTGCTGGAGCGGTTTGCAGCCGAGTGTGAAGCGGCTGGGATGAGAATCAGCACCTCCAAATCCGAGGCCATGGTTACTCGACCGGAAAAGGGTGGTGTGCCCTCTCCGGGTGAGTGGAGAGGTCCTGCCTCAAGTGGAGGAGTTCAAGTATCTCGGGGTCTTGTTCACGAGTGAGGGAAAGATGGAGCGTGAGATTGACAGGCGGATTGGTGCAGCGTCCGCAGTTATGCGGTCGGTGTACCGGACCGTCGTGGTGAAGAAGGAGCTGAGTCGAAAGGCGAAGCTCTCGATTTACAGTCAATCTCCCACCCTCACCTATGGTCATGAACTTTTGGGTAATGACCGAAAGGACAAGATCAGCCGGATACAAGCGGCGGAAATGAGTTTCCTCCGCTGCAGGGTGGCTGGGCGCTCCCTTAGGAGATAGGGTGAGAAGCTCGGTCATTCGGGAGGAGCTCGAGGAGTAGAGCCGCTGCTCCTTCGCAGATCGAGAGGAGTCAGCTGAGGTGGCTTGGGCATCTGTTTCGGATGCCCCCTGGACGCCTCCCTAGGGAGGTGTTCCAGGCGTGTCCCACCGGGAGGAGGCCTCGGGAAGACCCAGGACACGCTGGAGAGACTATGTCTCTCGGCTGGCCTGGGAACGCCTCGGGATCCCCCCGGAAGAGCTGGAGGAAGTGTCTGGGGTGAGGGAAGGTCTGGGCATCTCTGCTCAGACTGCTGCCTCCGCGACCCGGTCCCGGATCAAGCGGATGAAAATGGATGGATGGCATCTAAACAATGATAGCGTGACGACAAAAAAAAAAAAGAAATAAGGTGACATTTTAAAAGTTCAAAAGTGCATGAAATAACTCTGAGAGGTTTGAAATTGGGTTGTTAAATAATGAAATCCATCAAAAACAACCAACTTTCAACATATTTTCTATGAGAAAAATACATAACTTACACAGCAATATATATTACTCACCTGTTGCTCTCGCATGCCGCCATCACTGCACTTCCTGCTTCCTGTTTACACAGGAAGTCAATGTTCCAGTCTTCTTAAATCTTAAGTAAAGCATATTGACACGTGAGACTACCACCACCCTTGTGAACCTCTCATAAAGTTCTATTACATATATGAACCCAAAGTTCATAGGGCCTTATCCATAAAAAAGATTACATTTTGGTGGTGGGAAAACATTCGTAGATGTAAATCTGGAAGATGACAGATGTAAATTTGGAAGGCAAATTGACCCTTCTATTTCCCAAAATACACTATGCAGGGACACATGAAGAGCAGATTTGTTTTCACCTCCTCAAAACCTTTCAAGTGAGATAAGTTAAATGCTTGTGACTGCACTTTTTGAAATTTTGGAATTGGAATTTGGAATTTGAAATTTGCACAATTTTGGAATCAACACAGTACAGCCTACAGTTAGCAAACATCAGCTTTAATGCCATGAATAATGAACATATATAAACATTAAACACAAAACACTGTTGTACTTTAAGGGAGAACAAAACAATGGATCAATTTAGGACCACAAGACTGTGGTTACTTGGATGTTTGGTCACCCTATGGCACATACATAGAAGGAACACTCTGATTTACTGCGGGCACTAGCATAGACATGGGTGTACTCTGTGCTGGTACCATCATAACATTCCCAGGGGTCTGCTGAACTGAGGGTGTTGGTATGTTCTGTGTAATTCCTTCTGTAATTGGTAAGGCTGGTGAACTAGCATGCATCCAAGGATCTGCTTTGAAAGGAATGTTGGAAAGCACCTGAGATTGTTTGTGCTGGATGTTGCTGTTTGCCATCTGGGATATTCCTAGCTGGGTACTGCATGCTGGCACCTCGGGGTGTATCTGGCTGGGGACAGTGACATATGCTGAAGCAGGCTGTACCTGCTTGATGCTGATAAGTATGCTGGAGTCGGCTTGGACAGAGATGCTAGCATGGGCCTGGGGACCTCCGCGTGGACCTCCTTGTTGTGGGATGCTGTTTTGCACCCTAGAATATTGCCACAAGGGGGCACTCGCATGCAGTTGGGGATGTCCAAAGGTGGGGTCAAAAGCACTCATCCTGTAGTCTACTTTCATGAGTCTCTTGGTACGATCCCTGTGGTCTGCTGGGACAAGGCACGCTGTGATCATGCAGGTGAGTACACACCCTTCGGTTTCCCTGGGTAGGCAATCTGGATTGCATCTGGATCTTCCCATGGTTAGGTTCCCTTGCATGAACAAAGTATGAAATGTATAATTAGCACAAATCACTACAAATAATACAAATAAAAGTACTGGAAAACATATGTGAAATCTGTCTGGTTCATGGAATGAGCACACACCTGGGATTCTCCATGTTCCTGGTGTCCTCCTCAGATGGTGCTGCTCTTATGCAAGCATTACCCTGAAATTAGTTCATTAACAAGAAAGAGAAAAGAGATGAGAACTTTTACATCTTATAATGGATTCTAATACATAATTCATTTATTCCATAGGTTTAGTACGTTGGCATTTGGCATGTAAACCTATGGTTTTAAATTTGATTTGAGTCTATTTCATGTTTATCTGCTAACTAAATGTAATCAAAATGTTATTTTAAAACATTAGACACCTAAGACACTTGAGATAAGATTTTCAGACACTACTTTTAGGGTGCCACAAACACATTCAAGCACATTTAGTATATCAAAATTCTCAAATTTTAAGAGTTTTTTATTTCACTGACCATGCTGTCAAGGTCACTGGTACTGCGTCCACTTCAAACTTATTTTTGCATCACAGTCTGGTCGTATTGTCTGGTAAGAAATAGATTGAAATGGATTAATATATATATCAGCTAAAAAAAGTTGAGATTTTGGAATTAAAAAAACAAAATCCATATTTACATCTAAACAATGATAGCGTGACGACAAAAAAAAGAAATAAAAGGTGACATTTTAAAAGTTCAAAAGTGCATGAAATAACTCTGAGGTTTGAAATTGGGTTGTTAAATAATGAAATCCATCAAAAACAACCAAATTTCAACATATTTTCTATGAGAAAAATACATAACTTACACAGCAATATATCACTCACCTGTTGCTCTCACATGCCACCATCACTGCACTTCCTACTTCCTGTCTACACAGGAAGTAATTGTTTCAGTCTTTTTAAGTCTTGTATCTCATTAAGAAAAGCACGTAGACACACGAGACTGCCACATTTGTGAACCTCTAACAAAAGATGGCATACATCAACCCAAAGTTTTTGGGGCCTTGTCTATAAAAAAGATTAGATTTTGGTGGTAGGAAAACATTGTAGATGAGATTTTGGAATTAAAAAAGCGAAATCCATATTTACATCTAAACAATGATAGCGTGACGACAAAAAAAAAAAAGAAATAAGGTGACATTTTAAAAGTTCAAAAGTGCATGAAATAACTCTGAGGTTTGAAATTGGGTTGTTAAATAATGAAATCCATCAAAAACAACCAAATTTCAACATATTTTCTATGAGAAAAATACATAACTTACACAGCAATATATCACTCACCTGTTGCTCTCACATGCCACCATCACTGCACTTCCTGTTTCCTGTGTACACAGGAAATAATTGTTTCAGTTTTTTTAAGTCTTGTATCTCATTAAGAAAACCACATAGACACACAAGACTGCCACATTTGTGAACCTCCCACAAAAGATGGCATACATCAACCCAAAGCTTATAAAAAAATTAGATTCTGATACCAAATAGGTATTTTTCTCTGCTCTGTCATAGAGCCTCGACCAGGGTATCTACATAAAGGTCTGGATGAACTAGAATGGGGCATATTCAAAACAAAATTCTACTCTGTGGCTCTGATGAGCTAGTGGGCATGAAATTTCTTCCAAATTTATACCTAGTAAATGCTTCCATAATGTAGTCTACATAAAGCAGGCAACAACCTCTGACTTTGAAGCCCCTTTTGAGGTCCTTCCTGTGGGGCCAGTGGGACCAAAATCGAAAATACTTCATCGGAAGAATGCCAGAATTCATACCACAAAGGTTGCAAGTCTCCAGCTCACTGCGAGGCCAAACAGGCCCCAGAAATACCGTGCAAAGTTTTCCAAGGTGGCCTTTTGGCCTCTAGACTTTGGAAGGCCGTAACTCTGGGATGCCAAAGGCTAGGGACACGGGGGGTGGGGGTGGCAGTTCCCAAAGCTTCCCGCAGAGCTCTGTGACATATGTCGAAAATCAAGCCCATATCTCGTCAAGTCAACACTTCGGCACCGATGAATTTTCAACTGCAGCCAGCCCTGTGGGACTTGAGGGCTTTCAGGCCTTCCTGCCTCATTACATGAGAGAAGCCAACTTGGCCAGTCCAGCTTGTAGAGCCACAAACTAGGCACTGGTGGAGAGGTCTCAGTGAACACAGCCGAGCGGTCTTTCAACCAAAGCTGCGTCACCTTCCTGTCCGGAGGGAGGGGGCGTTTCTCCAGTTTGAGATTTCTCACCTCATTAAGTGCTTTATCTCTTTAACGAAAACAGTGAAGGATAAGGGACAAAGACTGTTGGGACTTGAGGTCTTTCAGGCCTTCCTGCCCCATTACATGAGAGAAGCCATCTTGGCCAGTCCAGCTCGTAGAGCCACAATGCTGAACGGCGTGCAAGAGAAGTTGGTGGCACTGCCACGAGCTGGTAGATGGCAAGAAGTTATCTCCTTATTTCAATCTTTGCACTTCCAAATCTTGATCTGAGTCCTTCAATTATTAATCATTTATTCATCTATTTAAGGCATTATCCTTTTGTCAATTTAGGAGCTATCCTAACCACGAGACCAATTTCAAAATGGTCGGACACGGGACTAAGACAGAAATGATCGCGTTGCTTCGCTGATCACAGCGGTGCCCTCAACTCACTTTCTGGAATTGGCACTTTATGCTGTTTTAAAAATTCCCTGATGGACCTAAGGACTAAAAACCACCACCGTCAGATTCGCATTGTCTCGCCGCCAGGGGGTGCACTTCAGCAACAGATCCAATTATGGAAATTGGAATTATGGAATTTTTCTATCTCCACACAGGAAGCAGCTACAGCTACAAGAGTGACATTTTTGGAAAGCTCTAGAAATGCACAGCCTTGCTGTGCTGTAAAAAATGTTAAATTTCCTTTCTTTCAACAAGTTCCTCACAACATCTTCCAAAAAAATTATAGAGATTCTGCACCATTACCATGCCATTCTGCATCTGCCTAAATGTTTGCGCACCAAGTTTGGTGACTCTGGCTCATGGGGAACATCCTCTACTGCCCTTATGATTTCTCTTCCAGTTTCCATCTCCCATTCAGTTCTATGGGGCCACAATTGGAACTTTGCCATAGACACACTAGACCACTTTGACGTTCATCAGCATTCCTTAAAACATTCTCAGACCAACTTTGGTGCCTCTAGCTCATGGAGAACGCCCAAAAATGGCCCTTAAAATTTTGCTTCTACTTCCCATCTCCCATTCAAGTACATTCAAACACCCACATCATTTCTATGGGGCCAAATTTGGAACTTTAACCAACTTTGTCGTAGACACACAGGACCACTTGGAAGGTACATCAGCATCCCTCAAAACACCCACACATCAAATTTGGGGCCTTCTAGCTCATTGGGATAGCCCACTAATGGCCCTTCCAACATTCCCACTCCCATTCAAGTCTATGGGGCCAAATTTGGAACTTTGTTGTAGACACACGGGACCACTTGAAGGTACATCAGCATCCCTCAAAACACCCACACATCAATTTGGGGCCTCTATTTGGGGCCTCTAGCTCATCATGGAGAACGCCCAAAAATGGCCCTTAAGCCCAATTTTGCTTCTACTTCCCATCTCCCATTCAAGTCTATGGGGCCAAATTTGGAACTTTGTCGTAGACACACAGGACCACTTGAAGGTACATCAGCATACCTCAAAACACCCACACACCAAATTTGGGGCCTCTAGCTCATTGGGATCGCCCACTAATGGCCCTTCAATCGGCCATATTCCCACTCCCATTCAAGTCTATAGGGCCAAATTTGGAACTTTGTTGTAGACACACGGGACCACTTGAAGGTACATCAGCATCCCTCAAAACAACACACTCCACACATCAAATTTGGGGCCTCTAGCTCATTGGGATCGCCCACTAATGGCCCTTCCAACATTCCCACTCCCATTCAAATCTATGGGGCCAAATTTGGAACTTTGTCGTAGACACACGGGACCACTTGAAGGTACATCAGCATCCCTCAAAACACCCACACACCAAATTTGGGGCCTCTAGCTCATTGGGATCGCCCACTAATGGCCCTTCAATCAAGTCCCGGCCAGTCGGCCATATTCCCACTCCCTCAATGGCCCTTAAAATTTTGATTCAAGTCTATGGGGCCAAATTTGGAACTTTGTTGTAGACACACGGGACCACTTGGAGGTACATCAGCATCCCTCAAAACACCCACACATCAAATTTGGGGCCTCTAGCTCATTGGGATCGCCTACTAATGGCCCTTCCAACATTCCCACTCCCATTCAAGGTCTATGGGGCCAAATTTGGAACTTTGTTTAGACACACGGGACCACTTGGAGGTAAGCATCATCCTCAAAACACCCACACACATTTGGGGCCTCTAGCTCATTGGGACCACTAATGGCCCTTCCAAAGGTCCACTCCCATCAGTCAATCCTTGGAAAGACTTTACCCACACAAGGTACATCAGCATCCCTCAAAACACCCACACATCAAATTTGGGGCCTCTAGCTCATTGGGATCGCCCACTAATGGCCCTTCCAACATTCCCACTCCCATTCAAGGTCTATGGGGCCAAATTTGGCATCCCTCAAAACACCCACACATCAAAACTTTGTCGTAGACACACGGGACCACTTGAAGGTACATCAGCATCCCTCAAAACACCCACACATGGGGCCAAATTTGGGGCCTCTAGCTCCATTGGGATCGCCCACTAATGGCCAATTTGGAACTTCAAGTACATCACATTCCCACTCCCATTCAAGGTCTATGGGGCCAAAATTGTACATCAGAACTTTGTCGTAGACACACGGTAGACCACTTGAAGGTACATCAGCATCCCTCAAAACACCCACACACATCAAATTTGGGGCCTCTAGCTCATTGGGCATTGCCCGAACAAGTCGTTAAAGACTCTACAGCTGGTCCAGAATGCCGCTGCTCGGGTGCTGACTAAGAACCAGGAAAAGAGACCATATTACTCCAGTATTGGCTTCTCTGCATTGGCTCCCTGTAAAATTTAGAGTGGATTTTAAAATCCTACTCCTCACATATAAGGCTCTACATGGTCTGGCACCATCATATCTTAATGAATTGATAACTCCTTATCATCCGACTAGAGTGCTGCGCTCCCAAAACGCAGGCTTACTTGTAGTTCCCAGGGTTTCCAGAAGTAGTCTAGGGGGCAGAGCCTTCAGCTATCAGGCCCCTGTTCTCTGGAACCAGCTCCCAGTCTGGGTCCGAGAGGCAGACACAGTGTCAGTGTTTAAGAATAGACTTAAAACCTTCCTTTTTGATAAAGCTTATAGTTAGGGGTGGGCACAGGCTCGCCCTTAGTTATGCTGCTATAGGCTTAGACTGCCGGGGGGCTCCCATGATGCACCGGGCACCTCTCCCTCTTCCTCTTTCTCTGCTTCCTCTGTCTCTGCTTCCTCTTCCTCTGCTTCCTCTACTCTTATTATGGTAGTAGTGCAAACTGGAGTCACCTTGGTGATTAAACTGGTTAAAGTAGTTAAAGTGGTTAAATTGGTTAAATTGGTTAAAGTGTTAAAGCGGTTAATGTGAATACTCTTATGTCCTGTAAAGTGCATGTTACTGCCGGAGCCCCGGTCCTCTTTGTTCTCTCCAGTCTTGCAGGTTCCTCACTGATTCTGGTTGTGGTCCATCTGTCTGAGGTTCACTGGCCTGGTGGGGACATGATCTGTGTCTGTGTTGTGGAGAGAAGGTCCGAGTGGTCCAGAGCTCCATATGAGGACATCTAGGGATGCACCTGGACTCACGGACTCATTTCCATTACCTGTGATACCTTCACACATGGACTAAACCCAATGAACTCAGTTTATCTACAGTTTATTACGACCCATGTTTAACTCCATATATGACTGATGATGATGTTCTCTGTACATGTGGCATCTATTGCACGTCTGTCCTGTCCCAGGGAGAGGGATCCCTCATCTGTGGCTCTTCCTCAGGTTTCTTCTTTTTCCCATAAAGGGTTTTTTGAAGTTTTTCCTGACCTCGGTTCGAGGGTCTAAGGACAGAGGGTGTCACAACTGTACAGACTGTAAAGTCCTCCGAGGCAAACGATGTTTGTGATTTTAGGCTCTAAATAAATAAATAAATAAATTTGATATTAGTAAACATTGCTGGTCAGCATATTGTTTTAGAAACAGCCACAGTTATTAAGGAGAACATAAAACTAGATGACTACTAGAAAGTAAAAGAGAATGAGGTTTCTAAATGTTAGATAATCTGTTAAAAGAGAGAAAGACAAAACACTGTGCTTGTGTATATGTTGGGGGGGCTAAAATATTAAACTGTTGTTTGTATCCTCATATCTTCACAGGTAAACAGGGAGGATCTACTTGGGTTTCTTGCGCCGCTCCTACCATCTGCAGGGCTTTTAAAGAAGCTGCACCTGAAAAGTTTTGTGAAAAGGGTCAAACAAAATGGTTTAATTAAATCCACTTTAAAAATGACTTACTTTTCTCTAATGGGAAACAAATACATTTGTGGTCATCATATGCTTTTAGCAAAAGCAAAAGTGATTGAAGAGAAAATAAAACAAGAAAAATATCAGGTAGTAAAAAGGGACTTCCCTGGAGAAGCTAAATTTGAAAATGTAAAATCCCTGGGTCCTTTCGTTTTTAATTGTATCCAAAACAAAGATGCATTGTTTTGCCTAGTAATGTAAGGTTAGGGTTTCTGGGGATTCTGGAATAGCATGGAGCCCACTTCAACAGTAGAGTGGTACATTATGAAAGTTTTATTTAGACTTTATGGGACAAGTATTACCTTCCCCCAAAAGTAGTACTTAAAGACTTGCCAATGACCTGAAACGCCTGCTCAGTGACTGTATAAGCATTTTTCTACTTGACACAGGAAAAGAAATTGGTCCAAGACCTAAGCCATTTGTGAACCTAATAAATACCAGCAAAAGTCCTCTGAATGGTCCACATATGCTACAACATAGTCTTGGAGACTTGTTATTTAGACAGAAATGTTCACCCAACATCTAAAATCAGACTGGACAGGCTGAGCCATAGATTTAGGTTTTTTTGTATTAACAATCATCATGCAGATTGTCTGTGCCTATTGTTTTAATCAGCCTTTTTTTTCTCATCTCTGATGATGTGTCATTGGAAATGTTTTTGTTTTTTGTTGCAGTTTGACCAAGCATCCATATGTTGGAATCAGTAAATCAATTAATTTTGTGATTTGGTGCTGTTTATGTGTAGCTCTCTTCAGGACAACACAGACATAGGTGGGTTCTTTGGGACGGGCGTTTATTGTTTCTACACTTGTTTGTAGCATCCATTGGTCACGCCGTGAGAACTACGGTAACAATACACATAGTGCGAGGGAATTAATAAAGGCACATAGCGAACAACATGAAATAAAGTACATTTACAAATTAACAATACCTCGTTGGCTGCTTGTCATGAAAAGAGGTCCTTTAGTCGGTAAAACTAAATCTTCTGGGCTTTCTTAATAACTTCAATCCAGCAAGTTTCTGTAGTATATTAGCAGACAACATCGGCTTCTCGTTGGGCTGCATACTGCACATAAACCAAAAATTATGCGGCAAAAGAGTGACAAAAACATTAGTTCCAGGGCAACACAAATAAACAGTTAACCATTTCCTGTTGCACAGTACTAGATCATATAAAGAACACTTATAAACATATCGGACTCTAAGCTTTCAACTATTACATGAACTTAATTATTTACGTATATATTTATTTATTTATCACATGAAATTATGAATTTGATTATAACTGACATGTCGTAAACAAACATTTTTATAACGTCATTTACCCTCCCACCAAAATCACTCATTATTCAAATTGTGGGATTTTCTTTTAGCAAAATAATAAAGGAAATCAATTTCTCATGTGTAGATGTGTCTGACTATAACCTGATGCATGTGACTTAACTGGCCTCAAGTAGGGTAACTACTTTGTGAATAGGTCTTTCAAGGTGAACTAATCTAGTGCAGGGTTTTCCTTTATCAAATGTTGTGTCACTGACTAGTAGCTTTAGTTTTCGCACCATGCCATCTGAACTAGATTGTGTTTCTACAACTCTGGCGAGTTTCCACTTGCTTCTTGGTAGGCTATCTTCTTGTAAGATCACAATGTCGCCTACTTGTGAATTACGCAATGCTCTTTGCCATTTCTGTCGTTGTTGGAAGGTTTAGTAAATATTCTCGTTTCCATCTTTGCCAAAACTCATTGGCTAGGAATTGCGCCTTTCTCCATCTCTTTCGCAAGTAGAGGTCTTCCGTACAGAATTGTCCAGGAGGAGGCAGAATAATTGATGACTTCATAGTTAGTATGTGGTTGGGAGTAAGAGGTTCTGGACCGGCGGGATCATGCAGATGTTCCACACTCAATGGTCTGCTGTTGATTATCGCCATTGTTTCATAGAGAAATGTCCTCAATGTTGTGGTGTCAAGTCTGCGTGCAGACTCATCAAGCATGACTGTGAGAATGCTGCTGATTGTTCGAATTTGGCGCTCCCAGACTCCTCCCATATGACTTGCAGAGGGAACATTCATCACAAACTCACAACTGATAGCTCGTTGGCGTTCTTGGTCCATTCCCTTGAGTAACTCAGAAAACTCTCTCCTAGCACCTATGAAGTTTGTTCCCTGATCACATCTTAATTGACGCACAGGTCCTCTAATGTCAATAAATGTTCAAAGTGCATTCATGAATGCGTCTGTTGTCATATCATCTAGTGTCTCTATATGCACCGCTCTGGAGCACAAGCAGGTAAACAGCAGTCCATATCATTTTACTTTCTTTCTTCCCTCCTTCACAAAAAAAGGGCCAAAACAATCTAGGCCGCAGTATGTAAAAGGGGGGGAAGCCTCTGTTCTTTCCTCTGGTAATTCTGACATTTGTTGGGTCTCTGTGGTTCTTCTATATCTCCTACACTTTACACACTTATGTATATGTGACAAGACTAGGTTTCCACATCCCAAAATCCATATTCCCTTTGCACACAAATTGTTCATGGTCATGCCTCTCCCTTGGTGGTGTACCTGCCCATGATAATGCTTGACAAGCAGCATGGATACATGAGATTTCTTTGGGAGTATTGCCGGATGTTTTATGTCGTAGTGTAAGGTTGACTGAGATAGCCGTCCTCCTACTCTAAGGACATTGTTCCTGTCCAAGAAGGCATTCAACTGGCGTAACTTGTTATGCTTCTTTAGGGTCTTTCCTCTTTGGAGCTTTATTTTTTGGATGTCTTCAGCAAAGGCTTTTTTTTGCACCAGCTTGATAATGAGCGTTTCCGCTTCCTTTCTTTCTTCAAGGTTAGTTGCTTCATTGGTTCTTTGTTGAAGCCCTTTGAATTCTCTGATGAATCTCTTGAGCCTAGCAACAGCTCTCACTACTGTGGACCAGTCAGAGAACTTTATAAAACGGTCTGCCAGTGAATGATCTTCCTTCGTTTTGACTTCGTGAACATGGACCTTACGACGCTCAGGATCATTTGCTTCCACTTCTCCCACCATTTCCTCTTCTAATGGGAGGTTTGACTGCCAAAGAAAGTCAGGTCCTTTCAACCAGTTGGACTCCTTGAGCTGAACTGCGCTCAGTCCTCTTGAGGCGTAGTCTGCTGGATTGTTTTCAGAACTAACATATCGCCATTGTTCGGGCTTGGTACTTAATCTTACATGTTGTATCCGGTTGCTGTGAACGTGTGAAACCTCTTAGCATCATTTTTCACGTAGCCAAGGACTACCTTTGAATCAGTCCAGTAGTACTCTTGCAGGTTTTCAATTTCCAGCTCCCGCTTAATGACATCAGCGTTGCGGACTGCAGTTACCGCTGATGACAGCTTGAGTCTCGGGATGGTCATTACTTTGGTAGGAATTACTCTTGCTTTCCCTATCACAAGTGAGCAACTGATCTGTCCTGTTTTGCTTATTGCTCTGAGGTATGAGCAGGCGCCGTATCCGCTGAGACTTGCGTCTGAAAAGCTGTGAAGCTCATACTGTGTACTTTCTCCAAAACTCAATGGAAGGTAACTTCTAGGAATTTTCAGGGCTGCCAGGTGAGGCAAATCTATGAGCCAAGACTCCCATTTTGGCAGAATGTGAGCAGGAAGAGCTTCATCCCAACCCACTTTGTCTCTACACAGTGTCTGAAGGATCTGTTTTCCGAGGAGTATGAACGGGGCCACAAGCCCTAGTGGGTCAAAGACGGAAGCAACAGTTGAGAGCACCCCTCTTCTTGTCAGTGGATTTTCTTTAACTGTGACGCTGAATTGGAATTCATCTGCTTCAACGCACCACTGAACTCCGAGTGCTCGCTCAACGCTAAGTTCTCCTAAGGCCATGTCTAGATCTTTAGTCTGGGCAAGTTCTTGAGGTGGTATTGCAGCAGTTACATCCTTATTGTTGGACACAAACTTGTGTAGGTGGAGGTTTCCTGTTCTGCACAAAGCTCTTGCCTCTTCCACAAGATTTATGGCTTCAGGAGCTGATTTGACACTTATCAAGCCATCATCGATGTAAAAGCCTTTCTGAATGAACCTGATGGACTCATCACTGAACTTTCCATGACCCTGTGCTGCTAAGTGTTTAAATCCAAAGTTGGAGCACCCGGGGGACGAGGCTGCCCCAAACAAGTGTACTCTCATCCTATACACTGAGAGTTTGGAGTTCAGGTTACCTTTTTCCCACCACAGAAACCTTAGATAGTCTTGGTGTTCCCTTGCAACATGAAATTGGTGGAACATTCTTTCAACATCACACATTACGGCTACTGGACCTTTTCTAAATCGACATAACACTCCAATCAGCGTGTTGGTTAGATCTGGACCAGTCAAGAGATGATTGTTCAGAGAGGTTTCTTGGAAACGTGCCAAACAGTCAAAGACCACTCGTATTTTCCCGGGTTTGTGGGGGTGGTATACTCTGTGATGAGGAATGTACCATGCTGGTTGGTTGTCAAGTTCAGACTGAGGGACCTTCTCAGCATCACCTCTGGTTATGATGTCGTTCATGAAATGGACATAATCCTTGTAATACTGCTCATTTTTTCTCAGTCGTCGCTCTAATGAGATGGGTCTATCGACTGCACATTTTTTGTAATCTGGAAGATTAGGTTTGTCCGATTTGAATGGAAGTGGGAGTTCATAGTGGCCATCTTCCTTTTGACGAATACCTTCCTTCACCTTAGATAAGAACAAAAGGTCATCCTGGGAAATCAGATTATCATCTGTAGTGAGGTTGGTGAAATCGGACTCAAGAATCTTGAGTATGTCTGTTGGATTGATCTGTCTGACTTGAGTTCTGCATACAAAGTGTACTTCACCTTTCAGCTTGGTTGGTGGCTGCGTAGCAGGTGTTACTTGTCGCACAATGATTCTGTGACTGATTCCTATTGCATCACCATAGTCCTTTGCTGGATTCGAGCAGCCCACAATGCTCCAGCCAAGATCTGTCTGCTGTGCAAATGGGTGATTCTCTTCACCGGGCACAATCTCTCTTGGAAGGAGGGCTTGTTGACAGTTATAGCCAATAAGAAGGCCTACTTCGCAATCCAATGGTGGTGGAATCTTGTCCGCCAACTGTTCCAGATGAGGCCATTTGAGAGCTGTCTCTGAAGTTGGAATATGTGACCTGTCTGCTGGGATGAACTCTCGTGTGAAAAGTGGTGGCAGAGGAATCCGTTCTGTCCAAGTTGTATCCTCTCACTTGAAGATTTGTCAGTTTCTGACTGGGTATGATTGATGACCTTGTGGACATCGTGGACAACCGCAAGCAAACGTTTTCTTTGTTTGTGTGGAGGTCTTGTGCAACTTCATCTAGGATGAACGTTGTATCACTTTGAGTGTCAAAGAGTGCATAGACAAGAACTTCTTGGTCTGGCCCTTTTGTGGATGAGACCCAGACTGGTGTGATTGCTGCCGTTTGTGTGCTTGGTTCTTCTTGAAGGACTCTAGTTGAGGTTGCAGATATTTCTATAGTATCTGATTTTTCATTTAGGTTGTCGTCTCTTCTTTGAGGTATGGACCTCCTTTCCACAAATTTGTCATTATGTAGACATGTCGGATGTCTCTTCTGACACCTTTCACACGTGTCTTTGTTATCACACCTTCTTGAATGATGACCTGGCTTTAAACATCCAAAGCAGAGTTTTTCTGTGTGCACAAACTTGACACGATCTTTGACTGTTTTTTCCATGAATTTTCTACACTTGGCTAGGATGTGTCCTGTTCTTTTGCAGAAGATGCATGATGGGATGTCCCTTTGTGTTGTATTTGTGGACAGTGTCTTTGCTCAAACAGTTTGGTTTCGTGGATACTTTGGTTTTTCACTTTCTACACTCTTGAGCGCTTGTATTGACGATATGGGATCACAAGCAAGATCTGCTTCCTTTGGTAAGAAGTCTACAAGCTCCCTGAATGACAGATAACCAGCGTTTACTTGTTTGACTTCCATTGCTTTGCGGTTCCATCTGGATACCAACCAGTCTGGCAGTTTCAGCAAAATTTTTTGACTCTCATTGCAGTCATTCAGTACTTCCAGTGTCTTAATGTGGGGCATTGCAGCCTCACAGCTCCTGAGGAAGTCTGCAAATTCTCTTAGTTCGCAACCATCCTTAGAGCTAATCTTTGGCCATCCATGCAGCTTATCCCTGAAAGACTTCCCAATAACGAATGGGTCGCCAAAACGCTTTTCTAAAAGCTGCCAAGCTGAATCATATGCTTCCTCTGTGCCTAGTAGGAAAAATCCTTCTGCTGCCTTCCTTGCAGCGCCTCCTAGGTACTTTCTTAGATAGTACAGTTTTTCGTTTTTTGGAATATCTTTTCTATCGATCAATGTTTTGAATGATAGTCGCCAGTCATTAAATTTCAAGGGATCTCCAGTGAATAATGCAGGCTCTGGTGTTGGGAGATGATTGGCACCTTATGGCTTCTGCTAGTGCATTAACCAAATCTGAGCTGTTCTGTACTTGTTGCATAGACGTTGAAGTTGGTGGAGCTTGTGGTGCCAGTGTATGGCTTTGAATACCAGAGACTTGACTAGTGTGTTGAGGGATGAATGGAGGACTTGAAGCATTGAGGACTTGTGTTGTCACTGGCAGAGCTGGAGGAATGAATGGGGAATTTACAGGGTAGAAAGTTTGAGTTTCTCTTGTTGGTTCAACGTGATGCAGTAAGTCAACTGCCTCAAATTTTTCTTCGATTTGATCACAGACTTTAACTCGAGCCTTTGCAGCTTTCAGCTTCTTCACCTCTTCCAGGCGTTCTAGCTTTCTACGCCTTTCTTGTATGACTTGTTGTCTGGCTAGCTTCTTGAACTCAAACTGTGCCAGTTGTTCTTTGTCTTCAGCTTCTAACCGTTGAAGTTCTGTTGCTTCCTTTTCTTGTTCACCTAAAACTGCTAAGACTTCCTGAGATGCAGCAGCTTCGGCCACAGCCTCATATCTTTTGACTGAGAGGATGCTTGAGAGGGTGGAGTCACATTTCAATCGGCGAGACAGTGGTCTGGATAAAGAACCTGTTGAGTCTAAAACAGATCCAACATCAGGCCAAGGTTCCTCTTCATTCTCTGTTGTGCGCTCTTCAAGCTGTCTCTCTGCCCTTTGAATAATGAATCCTGAGAGTGATATGCATGTGTCAACTCTGCGCCGTAGGTCTGGATCTGGAGTATGCATCTGACATAACTCCTCATAAATGTCTTTCACATCAGAACAAGAGTTTTCTATATTTGCAATAAGCTCCTTCAGTTCATCTTTGGAGGCTTCATCAGTCAATATTTCCTTGCTCACTCTTGGCATGATATCTCCATTTCTCATAAAGGAATTTATAACACCGTTGTACAGTCCTCAGCCTTTCTGCTAGAAATTCCCTTCCCTTTTCAGTTAAGGTTCGTGTTCTTTCGCTTCTTCATGGTCTCTCTGACTCTTCTGCTGGCTCATTGTCTGTTGTTTCAAGTTGAGCAGGTAAATTTTTTTTTCATTTTTATGGCAGGTTTCAGTCTCTGTATCTGACATTCTGAAATAATTTCTAAGATTGTTGAAGCTATTAAATTTGAAATAAATCTTTAAATGTGTAAACTACAATGAACATAGAGATCTGTTGGGAGACGCGTTTTGCGGCGTATGGGCTTCCGATCAACTTTGCTTTCTGACACGCTCCTTTAAACCTCCCGCTTATTTTATCGTCAACACCCTATCCGGCTCATATGCCCGGCGAGCATTGGCTCGCCTTGACTTTGGAAAAAGATGAGGCCACCTTTTTTGACTCTTTTGGCTTCTCTCCAGACTACGGCCCCTACCCCACCGACATCTTGGAGTTTCTTTGCGCAACGTCGCTCCTGTCGCATATTCTACCACAATCGACAGCTTCAAGACACTCTTTCACTGGCGTGCAGTCAGCACTGCGTGTATTATCTTTGTCATAGAGCATGCGGGTTATCTTTGGAACAAGTGTTGAATGAGGCAGAAAATGATGCCCTCGTTACCCAATTTGTTCGTAAATATCAACGATGTATTAGAAATCATAATTCCAGCAGCGTTCAACATGGAACCTGCTCTTTACAAATGTTTAAAGATTGTTATTATGTATTAAAAAAGAAGATAAAAATAAAAAAAAAAAAAATTGTACAATTGAAATGTGATAAATAAAGGCTTTTATTAAAAAACTGCATAAAAAGTATTTTTGTTTTGCTTTGCTTTTTCCATACATTTACATTTTAAAACATACTCAAAATTTCATCTAGGTGGGGAAAAAAGGTAATCTACGCCCGGAGCTGGGCATCAGCATAGGGAAAACGCAGCACCTTTTTCTTCTTCTTTTTCTCCCTCTTCCTGTTCCTCTTCTTCTTCTTCTTCATCTTGCTCCTCATCTGCTTGTTCAGCCTCTCTGCTCCTACGCGGTGGGTCTGTTTTCAGATGACGATATTGTTCACGGGCATGAGGGTTATTCACAAAAGTTAGGGGGATGTTGAGGTCCGTCAGAGTTTGTAAGAAATTCATCCAGCCTCTGGGCGGTGGTGTACGGTGATTTTTTTGTACTGGCTTCGAAAGGTTTTTCAATAAGTCAATCATATGAGATCCTCTTCACAATCTGCCCCGGATGAACAAATTCCCCTTTAGAGGTCCACCCACCGTCGGTATTTTTCATTTTTTGCAGGATGTACTCGGTGTTCTTACGACTGCGAGAGGGAAAGGCCTTTTAATACCTCGCTTTCATGGCCTCGTCCTCTTCGGGTCTTTCAGTCTCACGCTGGGGTTCCACCTCCGGTCTTTCAGGGGCACTCGAATCCTGGTGCAGAGTCAGAGTCATTCGACGTTTCCTCCTTTTGACCTTGTTTCATGAGCGACAGATATCTCTGCAGCAGAGCGTCGTACTTTTTAATTTTTTCAAAAGAACTCAATCCCGGTTCTTTTAATAGCTTTCATCCAAATCGTCTTCAGCCGTCTGTCTGATGGAGGACTCCGGTTGAGTCAGACGGTTTAGTTGATGCGGTGAGACGAGAAACATTTTCTGAGACATTTTATTTTCTGATGATTCCTCCCAGAAGGTTTCCGAGGATGGGAACCGCAGCTGACAAAAGAGGAAGGATGAATCCCCCTGATTGTTTCATCAAAGTCTGACGTTTGCGTTTACGTTTACAGCCGCCTTTTTATCGGCCAGCAGTTTGATTACGTTTCTGTGCCTTTTCAGCTTTTTGTATTGAGCAGAGGAGAGAGGAATGTTTCCCTTTAAAACATTTAAAGCAATCTCACAGACAGCCCTAAGAAAATCTGGGGAAGAATGGGTGAGAATGTCTCGCCGCTTCTGAGGCGTGGCTCGGTAAAGAGCTTGCAGTAGGGGTGCGTTCCTTTTTATTAGGGAAGACATGATGAATTACCGCAATTTTCGGGAGATAAACGGCGGGCCACTGGCCTGGCAGTAGACCCGTCCTCAGTCTGTAGTTTTCTGGGCAGGAGGGTGTGAGGTCGACGATTAAATACCCAGCGAGGGTCTTTGGTAGCGTCATCAAAACGTTCCATAATAAAGGCTTTCTGAGAAGGGTAGATTTGATGAGCTAGTATTTTTATTTGTAATTTATCTCGAGGGTTTTTAAACAACACCAGATAGTTACTGTTTAGACTTATAGTACGACTGTGTTTACCTCGCTGAAATACATTCTGGGTCAGCAGAAAGATGCTCATATTTCTATGATGCCTGTACTGTGTAAAAATTTTTAGGGTTAGGGTTAGGGGTTAGGGTTAGCATCATCAAAGGAATCAGGCAATCCTTCAACAAATTTAATATTTTTATTCAATTTCTGCATCTCAGCATACAGGGTTAGGGTAGGGTTAGGGTTAAGGGGTTAGGGGTTAGGTAAGGAAACAATCCCGTCCCCTAAACGGGTCGGGGATGCGTGGTCCATCCATCCCGGCTCTGCTCGTCCCTGAGTCCCAAGTAGGCTGGCGGAGGTACTGGCGTCTCCTGCCATAACGTACCTCCGTCCAGCCCTGGTTGTCATAGGCCATGTTGGCCTGCTGGTTTTTTAATATATAACTTAAATTAAGTTTTTTAACAAAAAATAAAATAAAATAAAAAATGAACTTATTAAAAAATGAACTTGTTTTTAACTAAAGGAAACTTAACTTCTAAACGTAAACGTGCCCACGCACGACGTTTCGACCCTGAAGGGGTCTTCTTCAGGCTAGGGCACGAAAAAAACTAGCTAAAAGAGCTTGCAGAGCGCTGAGATGTTGCCTCTTCGAAAGCTGAAGTCCAAATGAGGTAGGTGGCAGGCAAATCCCATTGGTTTTTTACACAAGTAAACAAGTGAAACAGACGTGAAACAGACGTGCCACATATGCATTAGGCAGATCAAGCAGAACCAAGACTGCGACTCATCTGTGAACCCAAACTGGAACTTTAACGATTTCTGCTTGACTAATCATAGAACTTCGGTCCAGGCGTGGCGAAGATGTCCTCATAGGGCGCGCTTTGGTGCAGGTAAAGAGCTCTTTGTTTTTTAAGGACCAGCAGACAAAAGAAGTTGGCTGCAGCCTGCGAGCGACTGCCTCCTTCGCAGAGTGCCTCCAGGCTGAATGGGGCATCGGCGTCACTCTTGCTCTGCACATTCACTCTTAAAGCGTTCAGCAGCTTCTGTGCACGCCTGTTTATCCTCCTCTCCTCAAAGTCCTGGCTGCCCAGCATAGACTGAGTGTGTGCGGGGGTTGACTGAGTCCTCTGCTCCATGAACGGTGGATGGACAAACATGGAGTCTTCTGATGGAAGCTCCGGATGAGTGAACTCGGACCTGTCCTCATCTTGTGTGAGCCTGGAGGAATTCACATAGTGACTGTCGTTCACAGAGTTAAGGGCCATCAGCTCAGTGTTGTGTGTTTTTTCGGGATCTACTGATGAGTCCATGACACTGATGTTGTCTTTAGTGAGGGCACTCCGGTCCTCATGAACTCCTTGTTCATCCTGGCGAATCACTTCAACTTCCTCACACACAACATGTTTTACCTGGAAAACCTTCTTAGCAAAGAGCTCCTTTATCTGTGGAGTTACTACAGAGGAGCATGGCCGGGCAAGCAGTGCGTGTGCGCCCCCGCTCTCCTTCCAGTGCATGAGCTGCAGGGTCGGTTCCATTTCCAAAGGGACGACCAGATCTGAATAGTCAGACAGCTGTTCTCTGATGGATTCGTTGCTTAGCTCTTTAACCTGGTCCACAACCAACTTGTGTTTCCTCTTCCCCCTCTTCCTCTCAGAATTTGGAGCGATGGCCACAGGTTCAAGGGTGAAGGCCTCTTTCTGATTAGCAAGCACGGTGGTCTGATTGAGCGTGGGGGTCTCCATTCCAATGCTGGCAGCATCTGGGACACACGTGGAGTCTTTTTCATTACTGAGTGTAGAGATGTCTTCACTTTGACGCTCTTTTTGGAACAAGTCGGTGGGCTTGGTATTATCACTGGAGTTAGTCAGGAAGTCGAGTAGACTGAACCCTTTATCCTCATCCCCGAAAGTGTCTCCACCTTGAGCCAGGGTTAGGGTTAGGGAAAGGAAAGCGTGCCCGTCCCCGAAATGGGCGGGGCGGGAGGTGCACGGTCCATCCCTCGGCCTGGAACCGCTACCCCACACCTGGTTGCGCTGGCGGGTGCGTCTGCCCCTGCTGCCGTAGCGCACCACGGTCCAATCTTCCTCCTCCCCAAACATCCTCTTCTTTCTCCTTCCTCTCTCTCTTCTCTCTCAATCCTCTCAACTCTTCTCTCTTTCTTCTTCTCTTGTATGTGGGTTCGCCTTTGTTATTTATTTAATAAAATTATTTATGTGCTATTTATTAAAAGTTATGAAATCAAGTGTTATGAAAGAAAGTGTTTGTTGTATAAATGTAAAAAAAATAAAAGAAATCAAAATGAAATTCATCTATGTGTTTTCAAATGTTTTTTTTAACCTATATATGAAAAAAAGAAAAAAAGAAAAAAATCCGAATTTGTTTTTAAAGTATTTAAATTAAATTTAGGCATACGTGTGCCGTAAGGCAACGTTTCGACCCACTCACTTGGGTCTTCCTCAGGCCTGTGGCACACTAAAACACTGAAAGAAAACTGCAAAAAAAGAAAAACGGCTGCTGTGCGAGCGATGTGTCTCCCTCAAAGGTCTGAGTGGAAATAAGCTCTCTCTCCGTCAGCCCTCCCCTTATATGCTCTCCCTGGACTCCACCCCCTTTGCAAACTGCTTTCCCAAATGAAGTCACTAAAACTCTTATGTTTTTAACTTGTTTCATCCTCTCCCTGCCAAATACTATTAAGAATTATGATTTTAAACCCCCCTAGAAATGAATTACTATTAAAACCCTGTGTAAGCATGAATTTTAATTTTAAATTTTAAATTATATTAACCATAATTTATATTTATTGTGTTTTTAACCCTTATACCAAACAAATAAAAAACAAATAAAAAACAAATAACTAAGTAAAAAAGAAAAAAGAAAGTAAATAAAAAATAAAAAACAAGTAAATAAATGAAAAAATAAATAAAAAATAAAAAACAAATAAATAAAAAACAAATAAATGAAAAAATAAATAAAAAACAAATAAATAAAGGAAAAAAATAAAAAACAAATAAGTAAATAAATGAAAAGATAAATAAAAAACAAATAAGTAAATAAATGAAAAGATAAATAAAATAAATTAAAAAATGAATAAATAAATAACAAAGTAAAAAATAAAAACTAAAAAACTTAAGAATTATATTTTTAAACCCCCTATAGAAAAGTGACTAATTATGAATTCCAATATTAATGTATTAATACTAATTTTACTTATTGTGTTTTTAACCCTTTGTACCAAACAAAATAAAATAAAATAAAATAAAACAATTACTCCCTTTAGTCTTAACCCTTAAAAACTAATTAACCCTTAAATTTTGAATCCCTAAAATTAATTTTTAATACATAATCCACATTTTGATCCTAAATTATTACTCCTACACCCTCTCCAACCTCTTTAGGGTTATGATGGGGATTGGGGGTGTGGTTAAGATTAGGGTTTTAAGAAGTGGTTAGAGCAACTAAGTAAGGCCAAATTTAGAATTGAGAAAGTGGTTAAGATTAGGAATAGGGGAGTGGTTAGGGTTAGAGCAATTGGTTAGGGTTAGGGCCAGAATTGGAAATTGGTTAGGGTTAGGGCCAGAATTGGAAAATGGTTAGGGTTAGAGCAGAAAAAATGGTTGAGGTTAGAGCAGGAATATGGTTGAGGTTAGAGCAGGAATATGGTTGAGGTTGGGGTTAGGTGTTAGGCATCCAAACTAGGACTCAAACTAAAAAACTAGTTATACTTTTTGTTTAATCCAAATGGTTCCTTACAATCCAATAAACCAATCCATTTCCTCTCTGCCCTTCTTCTTTCCTTGTCTGTCCACAATGAGTTGCTTTGAATCCCTGAAACCCTGAGTGATTGCAAGCCGTGTAAAATAAAATGTTGTACCAACGGATTATGAATTTCTTTCCTATTTTTAATATTGTATCTATGTTGCATCATTCTTACCGAGATTGAATTTCTAGTTTCCCCTACATATTGTTTATCACACTTAGAACAAAAAATTAAATACACACAATTTGAGGTTGTTGGACTAAACCTTTGTGAGACTTTAAAAACCATTCTCTTGACTCTATTGTATATAAATTCCAACTTTACAAAATTGCTTGATACCACATTGGTTCTAAAGGTTCGTTGTAGTGATTGAAGTCTTGCTCTGACCAAATAATCCCTCAAATTCTTGTTTCGTCTGTAAGCTTGATTTTTTTTAAACAATTCTTGATCCTCTATGAGTGTACGAAAATTAGCCTTCAATTTGTTGTTGAGAAGTGTACTTATTGATGAAAAATTAGTGATTAACGGAATTAATTCTCGATCTTTGGATTTCTGAGTCTCAAAAGATTTAAAACAATATCGCAAAAACGTTCTTGAATATCCTCTGGTTTTTAATGTATCAAATAAAATTTTAACTGCTTCCCTGAAATCATGTTGTTGTGTGCAAATTCTTTTAAACCTAATCAATTGTGACTTAATTAACCCCTTAAATGTATGTTTTGGATCAGGGGTGTCAAAGTCAAATGGACGGAGGGCCAAATAAAACATTTGGCTACAAGCCGAGGGCCGGACTGTCCAATCTTCATTGAAACCAAAATTTAACATACTGAAAACATTACAAATATATTACAATATGATTGGATAAATAAAGCGATATTTTCTTATGACTCTGTCAGTAATTTTTAATTTCAGCAGGCACAAAATACAAATGTCCTTTATATAAAAAAACTCATAACATGAACATTAAATGAATGAAGTTAAGTATTATATAAGGCACCATCAGTATATTCTCTCATTTAGCAAAAGTGGGCTGAATTTAGTCAACTTCAAAGAAATAAATAATATCAACAATTTTCATTTCATTCACTCAACTGAAGTAATTTAAAAAAATATATTGCATCGAAATACAATAAAATAAAGTGCAAAAATCTGTTTGCAAACACTTATTAAACATATTTATAAACATATTTATAGACACATATTTGCAAACACCAAAAACAAGACTTTCTTCAAGGAAAAGTCATATGTGCATATTTAACTTTTAAACTTGAACAGAGTAAAAACTCCAAATATGTAATTGCACAGTGATGTTCACTTGTTTGAGGCTGAGGCTGATACTTGGTGGTGTCTCATCTTTTGCACAAGTTCATCAATGTTCGGGGTCAGGCTCTGAGCTGAGGAAATCCTCAGAACTGAGTGAAGGTGTTCAGCAGTAAGTCGACTTCTGTGTGATGTTTTGTTCAGCTTCATTAATGAAAACAGTTGTTCACACAGGTATGTGCTGCCAAACATAGACAACGTTTGAGCAGCCTGGGTGCGTAGCTGGGGCATTGTGTCGGGGAGGAAGCGCGCAAACTCCGCAGCACCCACTGCTGCGTATTTTGCCTTCAGTGCATCATTGCATTGTAGCTCAATCAACTCCATTTGGAGGTTTGGCGGTGAGCTTTCTACATCAACTGCAAATGGATTACTGAGCAGTGCAAACCTGCTTTTTTGTGCTTCAAAGTCAGCAAATCGGTGTCGAAAGTCAGCAGCGAGTACACTAATTTTATCAGCAAACTCTGCGCAGTTTGGTTTGAAACGCCTTCACTGTACTGTACATATCAGAGATGACACGAGTCCGACCCTGCAGCTGCAGGTTCATTGCATTCAGATGACTCGTAATGTCACAGAGAAAAGCCATTTCACACAAAAACCTTTCATCTCGGAGTTGTGTTGTGTCTTTCCCTTTGCTGTCCAAGAACAGACAAATCTCCTCACGAAGCTCGAAGCATCTGTGCAGCACCTTTCCCTGGCTTAGCCACCGCACCTCAGTGTGATAGGGCAAATCACCATGCTCCGTTTCTAACTCGCTCAGAAATGACTTGAACTGGCGGTGATTTAAACCTTTGGCTCTGATGAAGTTAACTGCGCACGTGATGGTGCTCATTACATTTCATTTTCAAGGCTTTACCACACAACGACTCTTGGTGTATGATACAGTGATAAGCTGTCAGCTCACGTGTGACGTTTTCCTTCTGCATCTTCTCCCGTATCTTTGCCACCAATCCACTCCTATGTCCACACATCGCAGGTGCTCCGTCGGTTGTCAACCCCACGAGGTTTTCCCAAGGCAGCTCCATCTCGTTTACACATTTTGAAACCTCTTCATACAAATCATGTCCCGTAGTTGTCCCATGCATAGTACGTAACGCTAACAACTCCTCTGTCATGTTTAGGCTGGAGTCCACTCCGCGGATGAAAACTGACAACTGGGCAATGTCAGAAATGTCTGTGCTCTCGTCCACAGCCAGGGAATATGCGATGAAATCTTTTCCCTTTTTAACAAGCTGCTCTTTTAGATTGATAGACAACAGGTCTACTCGTTCAGCAATGGTATTTCTGCTCAGGCTGATGTTTAAAAAGAGCTGTCTTTTGTCTGGGCAAACTTCTTCACAGACTTTAAGCATGCAGTTTTTGATGAAATCCCCCTCTGTAAATGGCCGGGCTGATTTAGCGATCTCCTCTGCTAAAATAAAACTGGCCTTGACAGCAGCCTCGCTCTGTGACTTGGCTTTTCTGAAGAAACCCTGTTGAGATTTGAGGCCTCGTTTTAATTCCTCCACCTTCTGTAGCCTTTGTTCCATGTCCATAATCTTGTTTTTGTCCGCGTGTTTTGTTTCATGATGCCGTCTCATATTATATTCTTTCATTACCGCCACACCTTCTCCACATAGAAGACACACGGGTTTTCCAGCTACCTCCGTGAACATGTACTCTAACTCCCACCTTGTTTGAAACCCCCGGTTTTCATTGTCCACCTTCCGTTTTGCCATTGTTGATGGGTATCTGTAAGATAACTTTTGCTGTTATGCTAATGACTGCATGAATAAATTAATGAATGAAGCCGCCTCCCGCTCGGCGCGTCCCCGTTGCATTGTGGGAAATGTAGTATTCGTGCGTAAGCCATAATATCTGCGGGCGGCTGGCTTGGCTTGCCGCCCGCAGACTCGTCCTCTTCTTTCACTTGCCTTTCTTCTCTTCTAGGCCCCCCACCTGTCCCATTCACTAACCCTAACATCAGTGTCTCTCGTGCCTAACCCTAGAGACTTTATTATTTATATATTAATTTATTATTTTATTATTTTATTTTTTGATATATTCTTTTATTTTTCTCTCTAGGCCCTACACAGTATCTGCCCCTAACCCTAACATCCCTCTCTCTAGGGCCTAATCCTAGACATTTTTGTTTATTTTTTAAAATATTTTTTTATTATTGATTTTATATTATTTTTTATTATTATTTATTAATTTTTATTTTTTAAAATATTTTTTTATTATTGTCCTTCCTTCCTTTCTACTCCTACTCCTTCCAATTCAGTGCCTCAAAGTACAAAACACTTGGAAAGAATATGTTTTATTTTACAAACAACTTATTATTCAAAGACCCATTCCCCCTCCCCTCTCCCCTCCTCTTCTTTCTTCTTTTCTCCTCTAATATGGCTCATGATAGCAAGTGGGAGATGGTATGGGGACTAACATGCGCCGGCCATTGCCTTGCCTTGTTTGTAGAGCCCAGCCTGCGCGCGACAACATATCTCAAGCACATGGGCGTAGCTCACAGTTCCCAGCTCGTCTATCTCTCCCCTTCAAAAGATCAAGGCCTGTTGGGGGCCAGGACCGACTTTGGTCCAAAAAGTGCCTGCAGCAGGCCCCTGACCCACAGATGTCTGGTAGAGCCCCACAGGGCGAGCGCATGGATTCAGATTCAGATTCAGATTTCCTTTATTAGTCCCACAGCGGGGAAATTTACAGTGTAACAGCAGCAAAGACACATAGTGGGAAATAGTAAGAAATCTAAGACATGAAATAAAATAAAATAAAAGGTAAAATAATCCAAGATAAATAATTATAACTATAACTATGACTAAGTAAACCTGTACATAGTACAGAGGGAGTGTGCCTGAGAGTATACATATGAGAAATATATAATATCTCAGGGAGTGCAAAAAACAGTGAAATAGTGATGAATAATGAACAGAAGTGTATTGTTGTTGCACAGTTTATTTTTTATTGTCTATTAACTGCAGACTAGCAGGGCATTTTGTTTGTTGTACAGTCTGATAGCAGTTTAATAGTAGAGTTCGGTTAGCTGTGGAGCTTCGAAGGCTTGGGGCTGTGGCTTGACGGTGGCTGACGGAGCAGGGGCAGAGCAGGCAGACTGGCGGAGTGTGGTGCGTGAGGCCAGCATGGAGTAGTTAGAGCAGAGGGCCAAGTTGCGATGGAGTGCTGCAGACAGGACTGCAGAGGAGGAGATGAGGCCAGGAGGAAGACCAAGTTAACCAGGCAGGCAGATTCAGCAAAACCAGGAGTCTGGAGCACAAAAAAACAGAACAGATTAGAAACAGGCAGAAGCTCAGGGAAAAAAAACTACTAAGAGCCAAGAAGTACCAAGTTGGGTAACTGAACGATCTGGCGAAGAGTGGATGAATGAGCCGGGGCTTAAATACTGCTGACGAGTTGATTGCAGACTGACTCTTAGGTGATGAGATTGAACGAGGTGTGGTGATGAATGCCCTGCAGTAACCTCTGTGCAGTAACCAGTGGCCCTCCTCAGCAGTCTGTCTATTCTCCTCCTGTCCCTGTCCTGTGATGCTGCTGGCCCAGCAGACTATCCCAGTAAAAGATGGCTGATGCCACCACAGAGTCATAGAAGGTCCTGAGGAGTGGTCCCTGCACTCCAAAAGACCTCAGCCTCCTGAGCAGGAACAGTCTGCTGTTGCCCTTCTTGACAAGGGTGTCTGTGTTGTGTGTCCAGTCCAGACTGTCATTTAGGTGAACACCCAGGTACTTGTAGGACTTCACAGTGTCGCATGTCCTGTTCCCTGGATGCTCACCGGCGCTGGATTGAGAGTGGCTACGCCTGCGGAAATCCACCACCAGCTCCTTGGCCTTCGGTTTGGTCCCAGAGCTCCCAGAGCTGGGATTTATACAAGTTGTAGATAGACATGGACCTCTGCCTCATTTTTCCAGCCAAAGTGATTTGGCGCTTAGGTCTGAGGGGGTCCATTTTCACATATGTTGTTCGGGAGGGAGAACACCCTTTCCAACAATGCCCCCGCATGTCCCACTGCGCCCCTGTGGTCTCAAGATACAGACCCCCCCAAAAAATCGCGATTTCTAAGCCTCTACGAAGGTTTACGCTGGATGAGGGGAGGGCTTTGCCCCTTTCCGTAGAGACACCTCATTTACGCCCCTGGGACAAGGGGTCGAAAAGTTACGTGCCCCCAAAGGTGGGCGTTTTACTTTCCCGGCATCGTAATTCTGGGACCCAGACGTCGTCAGACGTGGATGTCTCGGGTCACCGCTGCGACCGGGAAGTCGAGCTCAAGAGGTTTTGTGCTTTTTTTTCTGAAAAAATGACATATTCAATATTCCAAATTCCTGTCTAAAAAAGTTAGGCATGATGCCCTAACCTAAATAAATAGGGAAATGGAATGATGGAAGTGGAGTGGGCCATTACAACCCCACAGGAAGCAGTAAGAGTGCTGAAATTTGAGCCACTGGTAGAGCCCAGCCCACGCGACAACATATCTCAAGCACGTGGCGCATGTAGCTCACAGTTCCCAGCCTCGTCTATCTCTCCCCTTCAAAAGATCAAGGCCCGTTGGGGGCCAGGACTGACTTTGGTCCAAAAAGTGCCCGCAGGCCCCTGTCCCACAGATGTATGGTAGAGCCCCTCAGGGCAAGCGTGTGGATGCCCTCATTTGGCTCCCTGCGATTCCTCACTCGCAGATATTGGCCCCTCCAAAGTTGTGGCAATTTCAGGTTTTGGTGCCATCTAGCGCCTGAACGGTAGGCTGCAGAGGCCCCATTCTTACATATTCTGATTCAGGGGACTGAGGCCAACAAAAAACTCTGGAAATAAATTGTGGAATGGTTCTGATTCAGTGCCTCAAAGTACAAAACACTCTGGAAGGAACTTGTGGAATGTTTCGGATTCAGTTATGGAAATTGTGGAATGGAAACCTGGACGCTCCAAGACCCATCCTCCTCCGTCCCCTCTCCTCTCCTCTTCTTTCTTCTTTTCTCCTCTAATATGGCTCATGACAGCAAGTGGGAGATGGTATGGGGACTAACATGCACCGGCCAAAAGTGCCTTGCCTTGTTTCCCGCAAAAACTATGCTGATGCGTTGGTCAGTATAGGGGAAACTATGAGTACATCTCCACTCTACCTAACCCAAAGCCAACATCAAAGCCAACATTCCATCCATTCAAACCAATGGGATTTGCTTTCCTGCCACCTACCTCATTTGGACTTCAGCTTTCGAAGAGGCAACATCTCAGCGCTCTGCAAGCTCTGTTAGCTTTTTTTTCGTGCCCTAGCCTGAAGAAGACCCCTTCAGGGTCGAAACGTCACGCGTGGGCACATTTAGAAGTTAAGTTTCCTTTAGTTAAAAAAACAAGTTCATTTTTTAATAAGTTAATTTTTTTATTTCATTTTTTTTTTTTTGTTAAAAAACCTTAATTTAAGTTAAATATTTAAAAACCAACAGGCCAACATGGCCTATGACAACCAGGGCTGGACGGAGGTACGCTATGGCAGGAGACGCCAGTACCTCCGCCAGCCTCACTTGGGACTCATGATTTAGGGGAAACCGGGGGATGGACAGCGCATCCCCCGACCCGCTTAGGGGACGGGATTGTTTCCCCTTACCTAACCCTTAACCTCTCCTTCCCCTGTTTTCCTAACCCTAACCTCTTCTCTTTTGCCTAATCCTAACTTACCCCTTTCCTCTTATCCTAACCCTAACTTCCCCTGTCCCTCTTTTCCTAACCCTAACCTCTTCCCTTTTGCCTAACCATAACATTACCCCTTCTATTTATCCTAACCCTAACCTCTCCCATTCCCTAACCCTAAGATGACCCTATCCTTTTGGCCCTCCCCTAACTACTTTCCTTTCCCTTATCTTCCCTTATTTTGAAAAGCCTAATTTGTTTATTTGTAATTCATTTTAAATTAAATATTTAATAGAGTAATCTAGGAAAATTCATAAATACATAATAAGCATTAAAAATACATGGCATCAGTTCATTCAATAGTTAAAAGCATCAAAAATAAGTTACACATTTGATTTTCCATATTATTTAGTAAAAACATACACAATATTTAATATTAAAATACATTTTCATAAATAAAATCACAATTTCATAAAATAAAACACATTAAAAATTAGTATCAGTTTATTTAAAGAGTTAAAAACATTTAAAATACAGGAAAAATAATTTATTCAGCAGAAAAAAGGTTTTAAAAAAATGGTCCAATACACACATACAGGATCAAAGCCAAGATCAAAGGCAACATTCTCTCCATTCACTCCAATGCATTTTGCCTGCCACCTACCTCATTTCAACTCCAGCCGTCGAGAGAGCAACATCGAGGAGCTCAGTAGACCTTTGGGTATTGTGTTTTGTTTGTGCCCTCACCTGAAGAAGACCGATACGGTCGAAACGTTGTGGGATAGGGCACATTTATAGATATTGTTTTAGGTTACTAGGGAGTTTTTTTGGTTTATTTTATTTGGTTTTTTCACATTATAACAAATAGAATTTTTTGCTGCAAAAAATTTAGAAAGCAGTAGTTTTTAGTTAGGGGATTTCTTTTATTATTTTTTTTCATCATGGCCGACTGGACCTTGGTCCAATATGGAAGACGGAGGGCTCGTCGCCCCCCTCAAGATTGGTTTCAGGACCGTGATGGAGCTGGCCCTGGGTGGGGGGCCCGTGCGTACCCGGAGCCACCTTACAGGGGTCCGACTCAAAACCCTTTTCCTAACCCTACCCTAACCCTAACCTCTCTAGGGAGGTGTTCCAGGCATGTCCCACCGGGAGGAGGCCTGGGGAAGACCCAGGACACGCTGGAGAGACTATGTCTCTCTCGGCTGGCCTGGGAACGCCTCGGGGTCCCCCCGGAAGAGCTGGAGGAAGTGTCTGGGGTGAGGGAAGTCTGGGCATCTCTGCTCAGACTGCTGCCTCCGCGACCCGGTCCCGGATCAAGCGGTTGAAGATGGATGGATGGATGGAACTATAACTATGCAACCTACGTGAACATTTCCCAGTTCAAAACCAATATTGCGAATTTTGGTTTTTAAAAAATAAAAGAAAACAAAAGACCCGAAAAGGGATGCAAACCCCTGCTTAACAAGTCGTCGACTTTAACCATTCATCCCGCATCTCACACGTACTGTCCCTGCATAATATGAGAGTATAAAATACAACTCCTCTTCCCGTGTACATTTGGGAAAGTGTAATACCTACCGACCACACTGCTGGAAATTAAAGCACCGATTTTCAGCTTCTGCCCTACAACCGAAAGATCACCAAAAACACAAAGAAAAAGAAAAGCCGTGGAGCACCAAGCCAAGCTGCGTCGTGTACACGCACCGCCATGGATAACATAGAGTTAATATCTATATGTTGCACCATTTACAGAGCATAATACCACACAAAACAACAACACTTAACTTTTCCACATTTATTCTTCATAATATGAAAACCATTCAAAATCCAACATTCAAACAGTCTCTGTAAACTCAGTCTTTCAGGGTGTGCTCACCCGCTACCAGAACCTTGGTCCCCGCACCCTGACCTCCTCCTGCCGCTGTGCCTGCGGGCAGTAGCGGCTTGTGTGTGCGCGCTCCCCGGTGGCCTCGCACATGGGGCAGGCGTAGCTCCGGAGGATGGGGCACACCACCTTCCCGTCGTCCGATTTCAGCCTATGGGAGCGGTACACCTGCGGTAACTCCCCAGTCTGCTTGCAGAAACCGCAGAACTCCCCGGAGGTGCCGCTGTTGCCGGTGTCCGAGCTGGTCGAGCTGCTTCTCCGCGGTGCTCCTGCAGCCTCGAGATTTCTGGATGCGGCCCCAAGGCGCTCCTCCTGCTGCGTCTGTCCGGGGCCCCTCGCTGTTCCCGCGGCCCCCCTCTCGCCTGCCGCACGTTTTCTCCACCACCGTGGAAAGGTTCATGTAGTCGTGCCATATCTCTTGAAGTCAGTGGGGAGATCGCTCCGGACCTGCTTCAGGGTCGTGGTCATGTTTGCAGATGGCTTTGATTGGAGTTTTTTGAGCCTCTCGTATTTGTAGACGTCTGTAAATGGCTTTGCAACAATGTTTATTGTTTGTGGAGACCAAAGGCAGAATGAGGGCCAGGTGTCTGTCTGGGGAAAAAAACATGTTGTGCTGTGTGTGTGTGTGTGTGTGTGTGCTTGTGCATGCAGACAGTGCACCTGCTGTACTTTAAGTGCTGAAAGGTCAAACAAGGTTAATTATTAATTTAATAATTAATTTGACCTGATTGTCCTGCAGCAAACCTGACCTTATCCTCCACACACACACACACACACACACACACACACAGACATACATACAACACACACACACACACAGACATACTCACACACACACACACATGATACATGATAAGCAATTTTTTGTGGATAATTACGGGGCACAAAGTTGAATAGTAATAATAGTAATAGTGATAATAGTAATAATAATAAAATAAAATAGTAATAGTGTGGCCACACTGACAGGATGGTTCTGCAGTCTTTGTGGCTGTGAGAGCTTCCACTACTTTGGTCAGAGCATCAACTCTTGAACTCAGCTCTTCTATCACCTTGTTTTTATTCTTTGTTCTGGAGTCTGTTGTTTTTTCAGTATCCTGATCAGTTTCAACTTGAGCAGTGTGAGCATGTGTTACCTTTTGGCGGGGATTATATCCCAGTCGTCGCTGTCGCTCACTTTCTTCACTGGATACTTTATTCACCTGTCGTATTAGTGCTTCATCTGATACAGCGCAGTCAGACAAGAGAGGCTTGAGTTCATTACGAATATCGTTGTACTTGGGGAGGAGGCCCTGATGGATAGTGCGCAGGAACACATTCTGAACTGTGTGGGGCTCATACTCAATGTCCATGTTATCTTGTTTGGAAGCAAACATGACTTTCTGTTTCAGTCCTATCATCCTATATATAAACTGTTGGGGACCCTCCTGTTCACGTTGTTTTGTACTCATTAACTCCTGAAACAACTCACTCCCACTCTTTTCACTCAGATGTGACCGCAGGAAGCTTCTGAGCTCACTGAGAGTTAAGTCGTCCTTGTTGATCAGCATGTCCTTAAACTGTCCTGGTTTGATGATGCGGAGGACACCTTGGATGATTTCACTCTCTGTATACTTCGCCATCAGTCCCTCATCAATCTGCTTACACAGTCCATGGTAGCTAATGTCGGATGTACTGTCCCCGACCTGACCCCCAGTGAACTTTGAATTCCCGGCGCTGCAGGAATGACAGGTCTCTTAGGGAAACCATGCTATCAGGTTTGCTGTGTGCTGAGTCTGTAGTAGGATAGCTGCTGGCTCTGTTTTCTGCTCTAAAGTGTGGCAGTTGTCTAGGAGTGGAGATAGGTGCGTGTTGAACTGATGTTGTCTTAAACTCAGTTAGCTTCTTACCCAAAGCTTCATAATTAGCCATTAACACTCCATACTCTGCTGATTGTGGATTTGCAGGCTCAATAGTGAGTGTGTTAACTGACTTACTTTGTGTATTACTCTGCTGAGCTACTGTGATGGGTGAAGGTGCTGGTGTTAGTGTCTCAGCCTCATCCTCTGATTCTACAGGTTGGCTGACTTCAGTGGCCCGCCTAGCCGTGAGGTCAGCAATCGCATCTTTCAAACACAACAAGTGAGAAAATCCCTGGTCCTCTAAATCAAGTAATGTTTT
>CM041549.1:235911-303905 GCA_023238725.1 Scortum barcoo
ATCATTATCACTGATGAGTCCAATCACCGTGATGTCATCTGCAAACTTTGTGATGGAGTTGGATCCATACATAGGCCTGCAGTCATGGGTGAAGAGGGAGTAGAGGATTAACGGGCTCAGCACACAGCCCTGTGGAGCGCCAGTGTTGAGTGTAATGGTTGGAGGAGCAGTTGTGGCCTGACCTGACATGCTGAGGTCTGTTGGTGAGAAAGTCCATAATCCAGTAGCGGAGGGGGGTACTGATTCCAAGATCCCCAAGTTTAGTGATTAGCTTGGAGGGAATAACTAATAACTGTGTTGAATGCCGAGCTGAAATCAACAAAAAGCATTCTTGCGTAAGTGTTCTTGTTCTCCAGGTGTGAGAGTACACAGTGCAGCGCTGTAGATACAGCATCTTCTGTGCTCCTATTGCTTTGGTAGGCAAATTGGTGTGGGTCCAGTGTGGGGTAGGCAGGCATGTCTTGAGGTGTGCCAGGACCAGCCGCCTCAAAGCACTTCCATCACAATTGGGTGTGAGTGCTACGGGGCGGTAGTCATTCAGGCACGTCGGAGAGGAGTGTTTCGGCACTGGCACAATGGAGGTGGTCTTGAAGCACACTGGTACTGTTGTCAGGGCAAGTGACAGGTTGAAGATATCCGTAAAGACCCTCTGCAAGCTGCTCAGCACAAGGCTCTGAGCACACGTCCCAGAATGCCATCAGGGCCAGCAGCCTTGCGTGCGTTGATTTGGCTCAGTGCATTTTGGAACGTCTGTGGGGGAGAGTGTGAGGGTCTGGTGATCATCAGAGGGTTTGGGTTTGATAGTCTTTTCCTTGTTGTCCTTGTCAAAACGGGCGTAGAAAGTCATTCAGCTCGTTGAGGAAGGACACATTCATGACTGTCGGTGTGGAGTTGCTGGGCTTGTAGTCGGTGATGGCCTGGATGCCCTGCCACATGCGTCGGGGGTCAGAGTTGACAAAGTATTCCTCCACCTTCAGCTTGTAGGCTTGCTTGGCCTTTTTGATGCCCCTCTTCAGGTCTGCCCTGGATGTACTGTAGGCCTGTGCGCATCACCCGATCTAAAGGCACTGTTATTACGCGCCTTCAGCAGAAGCCGCACTTCCTTGTTCATCCATGGCTTCTGATTAGGGTATGTGGTGATCTGTCTTTCCGTGGTGACACTGTCAATTGTGGTGATAATGTATTCCAGTACAGAGTGTGAGTAGGAGTCAATGTTTGTGTGAGAGCCACGGGTAGCCTGACAGGCAAACAGACTCCAGTCTGTGTCTCTAAACCTGTCCTGGAGTAGAGAATCCACCCCCGCTGGCCACACTTTGATGGTCCTCACTGATGGTTTCACACGGTTGATGAGTGGTGAGTACTTGGGCATGAGAAACAAAGAAAGGTGATCAGACTGTCCCAGATGGGGGAGGGGGGTTGCTGTGTAGGCTCCAACAATGTTTGTATAAACATGGTCCAAAGTTTTGTTCCCTCTGGTTTGGCAGGAGACATGCTGGTGGAATTTCGGAAGTACTGTCTTGAGGTTGGAGTGGTTAAAGTCACCCGTCACAATAAATGCAGCCTCTGGATATGCAGTTTGTTGTTTGCTAATAGCCTCATACAGTCCGTTCATGGCAGCTTTAGCATCCGCATCCGGGGGAATATAAGCAGCAGTTATTATAGTCGAGGTGAACTCCCTCGGCAGATAGAACGGTCTACACTTAACCATGAGAAACTCCAGGGAAGTTGAGCAGTGTCTCCCAACAATGACAGAGAGTTCATGCACCAAGCCTTGTTGACATAAATGCACAGTCCTCCGCCTCTTGCCTTGCCGGAGTCAGCTGCTGCTCTGTCTGCCCGGAGAGTGTGGTGTCCAGCTAGCTCGATAGCATTGTCGGGAATTCCGCTGTGTAGCCATGTTTCTGTGAATATCATGACATTACAGTCCATAATTCTCTTGCTGTGGGTGATCCGAAGTCGTAACTCATCCATTTTGTTCGCCAGTGACCGCACATTAGCGAGGAAAATGCTGGGTAGAGAAAGCCGGTGTGGTGTTAGCTTTAGCTTAGCTCTCAGCCCTCCGCGCTTCCCCCTGCCTTTGTTTACGGTCTCTACGCCGCCTGCGAGCACTTCCGGTCGGCCGGGTAGCCTGCGATGTAGCGTCGGGTGTTCTTCTGAGCTCTGGGATGAGACGAAGGTTGCTGAAAAAACAGTCGGAGTTTTGCAATCCAATATCCAAAAGCTCTTGTCGGGTGTAGGATGTAAAAGAGAAGCTGTTCTGAACGAACAGACCCGAAATGAGCAGGAATATTGCCGCCAGCTTGCAAAATCTGAAGAGACGCTGAGCCTCGCGTTGTGCACGTGCTGCCATCTTGATCTAGACGGTCAATAGGACCATAATAATATACTTTCTAACTGGGATCATTACAAGTAGAGTAGAGAGTACTTTATGAGAGAGTATTTTATGCTGACTTGGACCCATCACCACATGCTGGCTCATGCTTAAATTAAGTGTGGTAAAAATATACTTTTCAGTATTTCATGATGACATTATATTAATATACGTTATATCTGTTTATGTGTACTTTAGCTGCACTATTATGCTAATAGTGTTTTAATACACTTACTGAAAACATACTTGAACAGAAAGTGACAGCAATTACTTTAACAGCAGACTTTAAATATTGACCTCAAATTTAAATAAAAATATATTTTACAGTACTGTATTTATTGTTTAAAATATGGAATTGAGTATATCATGATGGCATAAATTGAATATACTTTTAGTCTATTTACAATAAGTACAGAGTTATATAAATGTACTTGTAAAATAATTAATATTTCTAAAGTAGATTATTGTTTAGCTTGGGAAGTCTCATAGTCCTTTTAAATCATAAGAAATCAATAACTGATTAATCATTTAATGATAATATAAGTTCTACATGTATTTTATATCTATATTTATACTAAAATTGACATGTGCTATTGTTTGAAAACCACAGTCCATATGACTGAAGTGACCAATCACAAAAATCCCCTGCCTTGGATGGCTCCAGCCAATCAGAAAACTTGCTGCCCCTCTCAGGTTTCTGAGGTGCAATAGAGGAGTGTGTACTATGGAGGGAGCTCAAGAGCACAAGAGAAAACACCAATTTCCATAATTACTATTTCTGTGAGGACCTTTGCTGAATTTAACACAGCATAACGGATATGCCTTCTGGAGGGCATTGCAGCATTATTTTTGTGAGGACCACCCCAAAGGTCCTCACAACCAGAAATGTCCTCACAAAACAGGTTGTTTCTCAATACCTGGTACTAACAAATATAGTAAAACCAACACACACTTTTACACACACACACACACACACACACACACACATACACACATACATATAGACCCCTTGTCAAACTTTCTGTTGTAAGAGCACTTTAGGTCCTCTGTTCGGTCATTCATACCCACCTATTGACCTCGTGAGAGTCTGTAAGGAGGAAGCAGACACCCCTCCGAAATTTCTGTCTCAATGGTAAAGACATTAAGGAGTAAAACAAGGTCTCTCATCCCTGTGAGAAAGTATGCTCCAAAGACAGACACACCTCATCGAACTTTAAGCATCCGTTGTAAAGGGGTCAAACGATTATTCCCATTAACATGAGCCTGACAAAGACAAAACATTCAGATTAATAACCTACTTGCAAACGCAGCAATGCTTAAAAACCCACGGCTCAGGTGTAGAGACACAGAAGCAAACCAGGAGAGAAGAACCAAGAAGAAGAACATGAGCAACTTCAACCAACTTCAACAACCCATCACCAACTATACCACCCAATGCATTCCCTGATGAAGAACCTACATATCCTGGTAAGTTAGTAATTTCGCCTCCTATATTTGTTATTTAAACAGTATTGTATGGTACGTGAGAATTCATTCATTCAGCAACGTGTTTGTCTCTTTCATTTATAAAGTGACGGGTGGTGAATTTGAAGATATCAACTTGACACAGACGGATATCGGTGAGAGCCTTTTATGTTTAAATTTTATTCTGTTTAAAGGTTATTCTGTTTAAAGTTTATTCTGTTTAAAGTTTATTCTGTTTAAAATGCCATCTCCAACAACTCTGCAAATAAACTAAACTACTACAGATCTGGTGCAGCTGGCTCCTCCACTCGACTCGTCTCGTTCGAGCTGAAGTTGATGCGTGACGGCCTCTCCTCCCGGAAAACACCCGACCCAGAGTCAACCGGCTGCGGCTTAACAGGCCTTCCTCCCGGGGGAGAAGGCGGGCGTTGGTCCCTCATTCTGCAGAGCATTCAGCGAGGAGAGCAGCCATCGGTGAGTGAGGCTCATTTTACCGCCGCAGAAATTCAAGTAGACCAAAACATCCTGGCAACACGCCGACCCTGCTGCAAGCGGCTCCTCCCGCTGTGAACACGTTTCCGGTTAGTCAGGTTAAAAGCGAGGCAGGAAACTTTCCGTCCAATCAAGTCAGCAGAGAAAGTTTAAAGCGCCCTCTGAGGTCAGGGGGAGAATTTGTCGTTTTTCACTATTTGCTTTGTCTTGTCTAAAATCACACGAGCGATTGAATTGGGGGGCCTGGTGGTCTTATGGGGCAGATTGCGTCGAGAAGTTTGTACACCGTTTCAGGAGACCGGCGCATTTCGCGACAGTACGTTTATAGCCCATAATTCAAAGGGTTTTGACAGCTACCTGATTCTCAACACCTTAGTAAAGATGGGCGTAGAAGTCTCTGTGATCATGCAGGGCAGCAAAGTTCTCTGTTTCACAGATCCTGATTTTCAGTTGAAATATATCGATTCGCTGTCTTTCCTCCCCATGCGGCTCAGTGCTTTCCCCAAAGCACTAGGCTTCACGGATCAGAGCAAGGAGGCATTTCCCTCACAGTTTCAGTTCGCGAGAGCGATTGAATTATGATTGAATTACCCCCCATCGGGAGATTATGGTTTAGAGCGCATGTCCGCGTCCGATAGGGACGCCTTCTTGGCCTGGTACCGAGACGCTAGTCGAGGCGTCTTTGACTTTAAAAAGGAAGCTCTAAAGTACTGCCGTCAGGACGTTGACATTCTCGCCGAGGGCTGCCTAAGATTCAGGGATCAGTTTGTCAAGGACACACAGGTGGATCCTTTTAGCTGCATCACCATAGCCTCAGCCTGCACCAAGGTGTTTCGCACCAACTTTCTTACTCCGCAAACTCTGGCCGTACCTCCACCCGATGACTACAGGCGTCAATTTAAAAGTTTCTCTCACCCCTGCATCCAGTGGTTGGAGCTGATTTCTCACAGCCGCTGGCATCTTTATCCAGCATGCTAGAAACCGCGGTGAGAAAAAAAATTGGGCCTTACTTTGTAGACGGATATGCTAAAATTGGGTCAGAGGAGCATGCATGGGAGTTTCTGGGCTGTTTCTTCCACGGCTGTCCGACATATGTTTTGATCCCCACGCAGCCGTCAATCCTCTCCTGGGGGTGCGTTATGAGGAGTCTTTATCCAACATTGCATTTTGCCACTCAAAAGAAATTGCAAACAAACGCTAAGTTCCGAGTACAAAGTCAGCACAGTCGCCCTATGAGTGGACGGCTATGCAAAAATCGGACGAGCGGGTAAAATCATTCCTCCAAACCTCGCACTTTCCAGAACCTCTGCAGCCCCGCGATGCTCTCTTTGGCGGTAGAACTAGCGCCATCAGGCTGAGGTACACGGCCGCGCTGATTGAATGAATCTGTGCACTATGTAGACGTCACGAGTTTATACCCGTATGTTAATTGCAGCTATCCTTACCCTTTAGGCCACCCTACTATCATTCATCGCGATTTTGAGGGGCCCCAAAACTACTTTGGACTCATCAGAGCCGTCATCTATCCACCCCGCCATTTGTACTTCCCGTCTTACCCTACAAGACTAGTCGCGGTAAGCTAGTGTTCACCCTCTGTCGCACCTGCGCTGAGCTCAATCAACAGGCCGGGCCTGTGCAGGCACAAAGACGGCGGATAGAGCGCTGATGACGGGGGTTTGGGTCACCGCTGAATTTAACAAGGCTCTAGAGAAAGGCTACAGGCTCGCTCGCATCACCGGAGTGTGGCATTTTGACGAGCGTAGCGAGCGTAGCGAATCCATTTTTCAGGGCTACATTCACACCTTTTTGAAAGGCAAGCAGGAAGCGTCAGGTTTCCCTCCCGAAGCCGTCAGTCAGGAGAGTAGAGCAAAGTACATTGAGGACTACAGAGTCCATCAGGGTATCAGGTTGGACCCAGACCGTATTGAGATAAACCCTGCCAAGAGGCTAAATTGTGTCTCAACAGCTTCTGGGGAAAATTTGCTCAGAAAAGTAATCAGACTCAAACCACCCTGGTCTCTGACCCTGATAAATTTTTCCCCTACCTGTTCTCAGACCAATATGATCTAAAGTATTTTAGCTTTCTCAACGACAAGGTCGCTATGGTGCAATGGAGCTACAAGAAACGCTGCATGGTACCGCCATGGGTAAAACAGATAACATTTTCATCGCCGCCTTCACCACCTTCAGCTTACGCCGCCTCAAGCTGTGCGAACGGTTATCTGGAGCAGGTGGGAAAGAACGTTCTGTACACAGATACCTGACAGCTTAATCTACGTGGTGAAAGAGGGGGTTCTCCGCTAGAGCTGGGTAATTACCTGGGAGATTTAACGGACGAGTTGGGGGTGACACTATCGATGAATTTGCGCCACTGGTCCTAAAAGTTATGCAAATGTCGATCGTGACACCAAAAACCAGAAAAAACGGTGCTGAACGGTTCTCGCGATGAAGCGATTGAAAGCCCTCAGCACATCATCAAACGCAATAAGAAGGGTTCTGGCTGAAAAACGGCTGCATTCAACAAAAAGTTCAGAGTGGTGTACGACAAGAGGCGTCTCTTTAGCGACGGCACAACTCTGCCTTTTATCTATTAAAGGGGGGAGGGGGGAGGGAAAAAAAATGTCACACCATACAGGCACAGAAGCGATTATGTTTGACCCTAGATTCAGCTTTGCACCCTTTTCATGTATGATTGTTGGACCCAGTGGGTGTGGAAAAACATTCTTTGTAAAAAGTGTATTAGAAAATGCTTATCATGCTTTAGGAAATGTACCTGATAATATTGTGTGGATTTATACATCTTTTCAACCTATGTATGCTGAGATGCAGAAGTTGAATAAAAACATTAAATTTGTTGAAGGATTGCCTGATTCCTTTGATGATGCAGATCTGTTTCCACCTGAAAAAACCCATTTGATCATACTGGACGATGTTATTTTCCAAGCCTCAGAGCATCCGGAAGTGGTAAAAATTTTTACACAGTACAGGCATCATAGAAATATGAGCGTCTTTCTGCTGACCCAAGAATGTATTTCAGCGAGGTAAACACAGCCGTACTATAAGTCTAAACAGTAACTATCTGGTGTTGTTTAAAAACCCTTGAGATAAATTACAAATAAAAATACTAGCTCATCAAATCTACCCTTCTCAGAAAGCCATTTTTATGGAAAGTTTTGATGACGCTACCAAAGACCTCGCATGGGTATTTAATCGTCGACCTCACGCCCTCCTGTCCAGAAAACTACAGACTGAGGACGGGTCTACTGCCAGGCCAGTGGCCCGCCGTTTATCTCCCGAAATCGTGGTAATTCACCATGTCATCCCTGATAAAAAGGAACGCACCCCTACTGCAAGCTCTTTACCGAGCCATGCCACGCCTCAGAAACGGCGAGACATTCTCACCCATTCTTCCCCAGATTTTCTTAGGGCTGTCTGTGCAAGATTGCTTTAAATGTTTTAAAGGGAAACATTCCTCTCTCCTCTGCTCAATACAAAAAGCTGAAAAGGCACAGAAACGTAATCAAACTGCTGGCCGATAAAAAGGCGGCTGTAAAACGCAAACGTCAGACTTTGATGAAACAATCAGGGGGATTCATCCTTCCTCTTTTGTCAGCCACGGTTCCCATCCTCGGAAATCTTCTGGGAGGAATCATCAGAAAATAAAATGTCTCAGAAAATGTTTCTCGTCTCACCGCATCAACTCAACCGGAGTCCTCCATCAGACGGACGGCCGAAGACGATTTGGATGAAAGCATGAGAAAGATATTAAACGAACCGGGGTTGAGTTCTTATGAAAAAATTAAAAAGTACGACGCTCTGCTGCAGAGATATCTGTCGCTCATGAAGCAAGGTCAAAAGGAGGAACATCGAATGACTCTGACTCTGCACCAGGATTCCAGTCAAGCGCCCCTGAAAGGCCGGAGGTGGAACCCCTGCGTGAGACCGAAAGACCCGAAGAGGACGAGGCCATGAGCGAGGTATTAAAAGGCCTCCCCTCTCGCAGTCGTAAGAACGCCGAGTACATCCTGCAAAAAATGAAAAATACCGACGGTGGGTGGACCTCTAAAGGGGAATTTGTTCATCGGGGGCAGATTGTGAAGGGATCTCATATGATTGACTTATTGAAAAACCTTTCAAGCCAGTACAAAAAATCACGTACACCACCACCCAGAGGCTGGATGAATTTCTTACAAACTCTGACGGACCTCAACATCCCCCTATCTTTTGTGAATAACCCTCATGCCCGTGAACAATATCATCGTCTGAAAACAGACCCACCGCGTAGGAGCAGAGAGGTGCAAGATGAAGAAGAAGAAGAAGAAGGAAGAGGGTGAAAAAGAAAAAGAAGAAGAAAAAGGTGCTGCGTTTTCCCATATGCTGACGCCTGGCTCCGGGTGTAGATTACCTTTTTTCCCCACCTGGATGAAATTTTGAGTATGTTTTAAAAATGTATATGGAAAAACAAGACCAAAAATACTTTTTATGCTGTTTTCAATAAAAGCCTTTATTTATCACATTTCAAGTTGTACAGAGTTTTTTTTTTTTTGGTTATCTTCTTTCTTTAATACATAATGACAAGGTTCCACATTGAACGCTGCTGGAATTATGATTTCTAATACATCGTTGATATTTACGAACAAATTGGGGTAACGAGGGCATCATTTTCTGTCTCATTCTCCTGATACAAAGATAACACTTGTTCCAAAGATAACCTGCATGCTCTATGACAAAGATAATACACGCAGTGCTGACCATGTCCTGGGTCTTCCCCGGGGCCTCCTTTGCACGCACCAGTGAAAGAGTGTCTTGAAGCTGTCGTCAATTGTGGTAGAATATGCGACGGGAGCGACGTTGCAGAAACTCCAAGATGTCGGCGGGTAGGGGCCATGTAGTCCTGAGAGAGAAGCCAAAAGAGTCAAAAAAGGTGGCCTCATCTTTTTCCAAAGTCAAGGCGAGCCAATGCTCACCGGGCATGTGAGCCAGATGGGTGTTGACGATAAAGTAAGCGGGAGGTTTAAAGGAGCGTGTCAGAAAGCAAAGTTGATCCGAAGCCCATACGCCGCAAAACGCGTGTCTCCCAACAGATGATGCAAAAGACTTTCCAACTGATGACTGTTCGGTTAATTTTTATTTTGTTCTTTCATCATCAGTAGTAATCCACCAGCACTTGCCTCTTTGAATTCACTTCAAGAATCGAAGAGTAACAGGCGTACACCACGAGTGTGGTGGTGTGGAGGAGGGGCTGCCTGAATCTCATCTCCAGTCTTAAATTTCCGGTGGAGGCGGGGGACAGAGCATCGCTGTCTGTCTTCGCACGGCTCAAGATTGAACACAAACAGGGAGTACCCCTCGTTAAATTCTTTACGGTTGATACTCAGGGGCAAGTCTTTCAGGTGTCTGCCTGTGGACGATGAACATGTTGTAAAACTCTCTGACCGAAATCCCCTGGCCAAATTGAGGCTGAAAAGCTTTAGCCTGGAACCTGCCTGCCGTCCTGGCAGAGGGCTAGGTATTCCACGTCGTTGTGGATGAAATTGAAGGGAGACAGGTTTTTTTCCTGTGAAGGCTTCGTGATGCACCATGCCCAGCACCAGGTATTTAGGTATGGGTCCCAAAAGAGAGGTTATCCTGGTTGCAGATCCTGGAATTGGCGGGGATGGAGAAGGTTTTGACCATGACGCGTGAGAGGGGGGTAGAGGGCGTTGGCTCTCTGCAGGGCGTACGGCGTGGCCCAGCCGCACCACCGGAGAGACGGTGGTCTTTTTGACAAACAGAGAGGCTCCCAAAATGTTCAGATGAAATGTAGAGTCTGCGGCTCCCATGAGACAGAAGGCGTCGCTGGCTCGGATGAGTTTCGATTCTCAGATCCACTCGAGTTTAAAAGGAGTCTCTCTCGCAGAAAAGGATGTCGGCGTGGAGAGGACCCAGCAGGTGCACTTCCCTTGAATTTTTAGAGTGGGCGGCTCTGGCTTTGAATCCTTGGTTAGGACCATCGAGGGCGAAGGAGTTCATCGCTCCTGGCCGTGTCTTTGTAAAAAAGTCCCCCGCGCTAAATTGACTCTTGAGAGTATCTTCGGAGAAGTTGAGAAGGGTTTCAATCATAGCTCGGTAATGGGTGAGTGGCGCTAGATTGGGAAATCAGCCGATCCCCCAGGGTGATGTCGCATTGACTGAACATTGTATTGAGTGCAGCGGGTAATTGATCAGGGAGACGGCCGCGTCGTCCGCCAGGATAGAGCCGTCGGCGTTGGTGATTTTAACACGAATCGTACAGCAGGGTGTCGTTCAGATCCAAATATTTTTCCCCATCTCCGGGAATAAAAAACTCGATGGGGCCCCCGTCTGTGATGGCCTGACAGAGAGGAGAATTTTGGTGTAGAGCTTATCCTCGATCGAGAGAGCTGCGTCATGGGAGCTGAGAATAAATCCAACTCCGCCAGCGCAGCATGCACTCGGGTGATTTCTGATGAGCCATCTTTGTGCCGTGCTTAGAAGATGTCGGCGGACTTCCTCTTCTTAGGTTTGCTGCCCGCGACTGATCTCTTCTTGCAGTAGGCTGCTGCCTTGGTTAGGGTTAGGGTTGGGTTAGGGTTTGGGTTGGGGTAACAGAATTATGTTAGTTTGCACTGGCCTGTTGGTCTGTTGAAGAATTTGATGAATAATAAGTTAAGATATAGATATTTATTATTTTTTGGAATAAGAAGAATAAAAATAAGGGGTCCAGGGGCGTCTCACTGACTTGTAACCAGGCTGAGGTTTGGCGAAGCTGGAAAACTCATCTCCCCCATTCAGTTCAATCCCCGGACAGAGGAAGAGGCCTCCTGCTGGCAGAAGGTCCGGATGATGAGGACCAGATAGGGAGCGTGGGGCTAACCAAGACTTATTAATTGAAAAAAAAAAAAAAAAAAAATAGGGGGGAAAGGGAAATAGAGGGATTTGGAATAAAATTATTAAGAATTGCATAGAATAGAATAAAATAAGTGCAGAGTAAGTGCAGGGTAAGTGCTAAAAATGTAAAACAAGTGCTGTGTTAGTAAAATCATTCGGATGGCATGCAGACATCCTTAAAATTAGCTTAGAAATATAAATAAATTAGAAATTATAAAATATATACAAAATATAAATTAAGTCAAACAATGCATAATATATATACAGAAATATAATAAATAGAAAATAAAAATGATGGTTTAAAAAAAAAAAAAAAAAATTTTTTGTTTTAAGTCTCATTTAGCCAGGAGAGAGTTCGTTAATGTGCATGAGAACTTTATGTCCTCCTGGCCTAGTGGTTAGCACCAAGCTCCTGGTCCTCGGGGCGCCGGGTTCGAATCCCGGAGTTAACTAACCCACCGACAGCAGGGGAGCGGGAATCATCGGAAAAAACTCCTATTTATCATTCAGTCCCCTGGGTGTTGTCGTGTCCAATTTGTGGATCCATAATTTTTCAGTTCTCTTCCTCTGTCCGGTGGTCCATCTGTCATTACATTCTAGTCCAGAAATTATAAGATTGTCAGGGGGATGTTGTTGAAAATGTTGGACTAGCGGAGTGCCAAGTTTGCCTTGTCCAATATTGTACATGTGTTGTTTGAGCCGGGTGTGCATGTAATGCATAATGATGTAAACTGTATTGCTGGTATTGAGGGAAAATGAGCCGAGAGTAGGGTGAGAGGCTCCACTATGTGTATTTGTTATGAATTTCCTATTTCTATAGTGTGTGCTGTATTGTAGGTGTGTGTGTGGTCTATGATCTGTAAATTTAGAGTGTACCAGCATATCCTGTAAGTTTTTATTTTTCCGGTAGGCTGATATGGTTTTGTGATTGCGGAAGGCTGGGTGTTGTGACTGTAGATGGGTGAAGTTGTGTTTGATGATCTGGTGGAATCTGGTTATTTTGTGTGAGAAGGTGGAAACCAATGGTAGAATGGTTGTGGGTGTGTGGGTGGAGGGAATGGGGTCTGAGTTAGGGTTAGGGCAAGGGAGGGAGGGGTTAGGGTTAGGATAAATAGAAGGGGTAATGTACATATGGTTAGGCAAAAGGGAAGAGGTTAGGGTTAGGGAAAAGAGGGAAAGGGGAAGTTAGGGTTAGGATAAGAGGAAAGGGGTAAGTTAGGGTTAGGCAAAGAGAAGAAGTTAGGCAAAAAGAAGGAAGTTAGGTTAGGAAAACATAAGGGAAGGGAGGTTAAGGGTTAGGTAAGGGAAACAATGTCCCGTCCCTAAACGGGTCGGGGGATGCGCCTGTCCATCCCCTGGTTTCCTAGATCCTGAGTCATGAGTCCCAAGTAGGCTGGGGGAGGTACTGGCGTCCTGCCATAACGCATAACGTATCTCCGTCCAGCCCTGGTTGTCATAGGCCATGTTGGCCTGTTGGTTTTTAAATATTTAACTTAAATTAAGGAATTAAAAAAATGAAATAAAAAATTAACTTATTAAAAAATGAACTTGTTTTTAACTAAAGGAAACTTAACTTCTAAATGTGCCCACTTGCACGACGTTTCGACCCTGAAGGGGTCTTCTTCAGGCTAGGGCACTAGAACGAAAAAAAAGCTAACAGAGCTTGCAGAGCGCTGAGATGTTGCCTCTTCGAAAGCTGAAGTCCAAATGAGGTAGGTGGCAGGCAAATCCCATTGGTTTGAATGGATGGAATGTTGGCTTTGATGTTGGCTTTGGGTTAGGTAGAGTGGAGATGTACTCATAGTTTCCCCTATACTGACCAACGTCAGCATAGTTTTTGCGGGAAACAAGGCAAGGCACTGGCCGGCCGGCAGCATGTTAGTCCCCATACCATCTCCCACTTGCTGTCATGAGCCATATTAGAGGAGAAAAGAAGAAAGAAGAGGAGAGGAGAGGGGACGGGGAGGAGGATGGGTCTTGGAGCGTCCAGGTTTCCATTCCACAATTTCCATAACTGAATCCGAAACATTCCACAAGTTCCTTCCAGAGTGTTTTGTACTTTGAGGCACTGAATCAGAACCATTCCATTTCCAATTTATTTCCAGAGTTTTTTGTAGTTTAAGGCACTGAAAGGAAGAAAGGAAATTTTAAAACAAATCTAGGGTTAGTTATTGACAGAGAGAGAAGGTTAAGGGTTAGGGTAAGCTACTGGTAGTGGCTTAAAGGGGAAAATAAATAAATAAATAAAATAATCAAATAATAAAAAAACATTTAAAAAAAGAAAATGTCTAGGGTTAAGCCCTAGAGAGAGGGATGTTAGGGTTAGGGGCAGATACTGTGTAGGGCCTAGAGAGGAAATTAAAAAAACCTACATATAAAAATTAATATAGAAAAATAAAATATATAAATAATAAAAGTGTTTATGGTTAGGCACTAGAGAGGGGATATGTTAGGGTTAGGGGTAGATACTGGGAAGGGCCTACTGAGAGGAAAAATAAAATAAAATATATAAAAAAATAAAATAATAAAATAATAAATTAATAAATAAATAAAAAAGTGTCTAGGGTTAGGCATGGAGGACACTGATGTTAGGGTTAGTGAATGGGACAGATGAGGGGCCTATAAGAGAAGAAAGGCAGGTGGAAAAAGAAGTGAATGAGAGGCCAGAATAATTCTGAATTTATAATACTCAAAAATTACAAATAATTAAAAATTATTAAAAATAATTAAAAAATGCAAACTGAAAGCTTTAAAAGATAAATTGAGGTTTAATGTATGACAATATTTATTTATTGGCTATCCTATATGCCTATCTCAGTGAGTTTGGACAAAGCAGAGCGTCTAATCCTCCTACAGCAGTCCTCTCCATGTGGTCCGCACCAGTGGAGTCTGACTACTGCAGTGCAAGGACAATCTTTTGCATGAGTTGAATACTCTGAACAGTACTGGAGGCCCTCCCCTCATATCCCGACCAGTCACCTGACACTCGCCCAGCCTAAGAGTTTTTTTAAGTATTTACTACTGTATTATTACATTTTGTGGTGTTATATACATGTTATTATCCTACTATTACTACTACTGCTACTATTATTGTTATTACACAAGTTTTTTAAAGTTTTATAAATGGCTGAGTTTAAAGGATTTCAGCCCGTTTTAGTAGCAGGGTAGCCACGCCCACATTCCCACTCACACACATGTGTCTGCTCCTGTTGAGAAACACAGCTGTCCAAAGTTTGTTTACTTGTTTTTAATCACTGTGCTATCCTATGTGGGGTGGTTATATGAATAATATTATGTTATAAACTACTGTTTTATAAGAATTATGTTGAGGCCTTGAAGAGGAGTAGGTTAGGGTTAGTGTGAAAGAAAAAGAAAAATAAGAGAGAAGGAAGAAAGAAAGGAGGGGGGGACATTCAGTGCCATTTGGAATTGTTTTTTTTCTCTGTGACTTCTGCTTGTGGATGAAAACAAGCGGTGCTACTGTGATCAGCGTATTGTGGAAAAGACTCCAATTCTGGTGAGTACACACTGTTATGTGGAGATCTTGATTATTGATTCTTGAATTCTGATGGTGGATAAACCACATTTTGCACTGCATATATCAGCGGGCTTTCGGAGGAAGCCTCAGTGTCTGATCAGCGTGCTGTGTTTTCTTGTGGACTGATAGTTATTTCTTGAGTGCTTGATGACAGATGAACACAATCTCAAATCCTGATTCTGATGGTGGAATGATTGCTGTTTGTGACAGCTGAACACAATTTCAAATCCTGGATTTCTGATGGAGGATGAAACACAATTTGCACTGCCTGTATCAGCGGGCTTTCGGAGGGAGCCTCAGTGTCTGATCAATGTGCTGTGTTTTTGTGGATTGATTATTACTACTTAAACAAACAATCTCAAATCCTGATGGTGGATGAAACACAATTTGCACTGTCTGTATCAGCGGGCTTTCTGATTGAGCCTGAGCTCAATTCTGATGACAGAACACAATCTCAGATCCTTAAATTCCAGTGCTGTTTATGACAGAACAAGCCAAAGAACACAATCTCAAATCCTGAAATCCTGACATTCCTGATTGTTGTTTATGACAGATGAATACAATCTCCAATCTTGAAATTCCGATGCTGTTTATGACAGATAAGCACAATCTCAACTCCTGAAAATCCGATGCTTGAATGCTTGGTGCCAAAGAACACAATCCCAGATCCTGAAATTCCAGTGCTGTTTATGACAGATGAACATAATTTCAAATCCTGAAATTCTCATGGTGGAATGATTGCTGTTTGACAAAGAACACAATCTCAAATTCTGATGGAGGATGAAACAAATCCTGAAACTCCTGATTGCTGTTTATGGCAGCTGGACACAATCTCACATCCTTAAATTCTGGTGGTGGATGAAACACAATTTGCACTGTCTGTATCAGCGGGCTTTCTGAAGGAGCCTCAGTGTCTGATAAGCTTGCTGTGTTTTTGTGGACTGATTATTTATTTCTTAACAATCTCAAATTCTGAAATTCTGATGGAGGATGAAACAAATCCTGAAACTCCTGATTGCTGTTTATGACAGCTGGACACAATCTCAGATCCTGAAATTCCGATGGTGTTTAACAGCTGATCATAATCTCCAATTCTCAAATTCTGCTGCTGTTTATGACATCTGAACACAATCTCAAATCCTGAAATTCCGATGGAGGATGAAACACAATTTGTACTGTCTGTATCAGTGGGCTTTCTGAAGGAGCCTCAGTGTCTGATAAGCTTGCTGTGTTTTTGTGGACTGATTATTTCTTGAATGCTTGATGTGCTAGATGAGCACAATCTCAATTCCTGAAAATGTGATGCTTGAATGCTTGATGACAAAGAACACAATCCCAGATCCTGAAATTCCAGTGCTGTTTATGACAGATGAACATAATCTCAAATCCTGAAATTGTGACATTTCTGATTGCTGTTTGTGACATCTGAACATAATCTCACATCCTTAAATTCTGATGGTGGAATGATTCCTGTTTGTGACAATTTCAACATCAACATTGCACTGCTGGAATGAAAATGCTTGCTGGTGGATAAACAAACAACTTCCCTCCTGAAAATCTGATGGAGGATGAAACACAATTTCCACTGTCTGTATCAGCTGGCTTTCTGATTGAGCCTGAGCTCAATGCTGATGACAGAGAACACACTCTCAAATCCTGAAATCCTGATGGTGTTTATGACAGCTGATCACAATCTCAAGTCCTCAATTTCTGATGCTGTTTATGATAGCTGATCACAATCTCAAATCCTGGTGGGGGATGAAACACAATTTGCGTTGCCTGTATCAACAGGCTTTCTGAAGGAGCCTCAGTGTCTGATCAGCTTGCTGTGTTTTGTGGTGATTTGTTGAGTTTTGATGGAAGATGAGCACAGTCTCCAATCCTCAAATTCTGATGGTGAATAAAACACACTGTCACATTTGCACTGTCCATCAGCGGACTTAATGATCAATTCTTCAGAGTCTGATAGGCTCACTGTGTGCTATCTTGAGATCAGAGCAGGGGGTGGGGTTGGGAGGGGGGAGAGGGAGAGAGAGAAAGAGAAAAAAATGTTTTCTATCTTAATTTTATTTAAATAGACTAACATAATTAATGAAAAAATAAAATAAAAATAAATGAAATTAAAATGAATGTGAAGGATACATTCATATAATAACAGTCTTTGGGAGATGTAAAGTTATAATTACATGTATAAATCATTCCCAAAGTGGAGAAGTTATGTTAATCTTACCTGTAGAAAGAACCTGTAATAAGTAGTTAAGATTACAGGAAAGGGTCTCAGTCACAGTTGCAACTAGACCATGACCTCATGCTTTGTAATCAAAAATTAATCAATAACTGAAATAAATAAATAAGTTAATAAATACATTGTGGCATTAAAAGAGTCTGGTTACAGTTGCCACCAGACAAGCAGAGGTCAAGCCACTCATGATCACACTACATGTGCTGTATAATCTTAACAAATATTGAATATTAACTAAATAGAGAAGATGGTCATGGAGCAAATCGGTGGGTAGAATGGAAGGAGCTGGTCCGAGGCTCGGGCAAAGGTTAGGTAGAGTGGAGATGTACTCATAGTTTCCCCTATACTGACCAACGTCAGCATAGTTTTTGCGGGAAACAAGGCAAGGCACTGGCCGGCGCATGTTAGTCCCCATACCATCTTCCACTTGCTGTCATGAGCCATATTAGAGGAGAAAAGAAGAAAGAAGAGGAGAGGAGAGGGGAGGGGGAGGAGGATGGGTCTTGGAGCGTCCAGGTTTCCATTCCACAATTTCCATAACTGAATCCGGAAACATTCCACAAGTTCCTTCCAGAGTGTTTTGTACTTTGAGGCACTGAATCAGAACCATTCCACAATTTATTTCCAGAGTTTTTTGTTGGCCTCAGTCCCCTGAATCAGAATATGTAAGAATGGGGCCTCTGCAGCCTACCGTTCAGATGCTAGATGGCACCAAAACCTGAAATTGCCACAACTTTGGAGGGGCCAATATCTGCGAGTGAGGATCGCAGAGAGCCAAACGAGGGCATCCACACGCTTGCCCTGAGGGGCTCTACCATACATCTGTGGGACAGGGGCCTGCGGGCACTTTTTGGACCAAAGTCAGTCCTGGCCCCTAACCAACGGGCCTTGATCTTTTGAAGGGGAGAGATAGACTAGAGCTGGGAACTGTGAGCTACGCCCATGTGCTTGAGATATGTTGTCGCGCTGGCTGGGCTGGGCTACCAGTGGCTCAAATTTCAGCACTCTTACTGCTTCCTGTGGGGTTTAATGGTCCACTTCCATATTCCATTTCCCTATTTATTTAGGTTAGGGCATCATGCCTAACTTTTAGGTTAGACAGGAATTTGGAATATTGAATATGTCATTGAATTTTCATGTCATTTTCAGAAAAAAAGCACAAAACCTCTTGAGCTCGACTTCCCGGTTAGCAGCGGTGACCCAGATTGAACATCGATGTACATGACAAACGGTCCCAGAATTATGTGCCCGGAAAGTAAAACGCCCACCTTTGGGGGCACGTAACTTTTTCGACCCCTTGTCCCAGGGACGTAAATGAGGTGTCTACATGGAAAGGGGGCAAAGCTTCTCTACAAAATATCTGCGGATCAATCGTTTCAACACCCCTCCTCTCGTCCGCGTAAACCTTCGTAGAGAGGCTTAGAAATCGCGATTTTTTGGGGGGGTCTGTATCTTGAGACCACAGGGGCGCAGTGGGACGCGGGGGCATTGTTGGAAAGAGTGTCTCCCTCCCGAACAACATATGTGAAAATGGACCCCCTCAGACCTAAGCGCCAAATCACTTTGGCTGGAAAAATGAGGCAGAGGTCCATGTCTATCTACAACTTGTATAAATCCCAGCTCTGGGAGCTCTGGGACCAAACCGAAGGCCAAGGAGCTGGTGGTGGATTTCCGCAGGCGTAGCCACTCTCAATCCAGCGCCGGTGAGCATCCAGGGAACGGACAGCGACACTGTGAAGTCCTACAAGTACCACCTGGGTGTTCACCTAAATGACAGTCTGGACTGGACACACAACACAGACATGCCCTTGTCAAAAAGGGCAAAGCAGCAGACTGTTCCTGCTCAGGAGGCTGAGGTCTTTTGGAGTGCAGGGACCACTCCTCAGGACCTTCTATGACTCTGTGGTGGCATCAGCCATCTTTTACGGGATAGTCTGCTGGGCCAGCAGCATCACGGACAGGGACAGGAGGAGAATGGACAGACTGGCTGAGGAGGGCCACTGGTTACTGCACGAGGTTACTGCAGGGCATTCATCACCACACCTGGCGTTCAATCGCATCACCTAAGAGTCAGTCTGCAATCAACTCGTCAGCAGTATTTAAGCCCCATTTAAGCCCGGCTCATTCATCCACTCTTCGCCAGATCGTTCAGTTACCCAACTTGGTACTTCTTGGCTCTTAGTAGTTTTTTCCCTGAGCTTCTGCCTGTTTCTAATCTGTTCTGTTTTTGTGCTCCAGACTCCTGGTTTTGCTGAATCTGCCTGCCTGGTTAACTTGGTCTTCCTCCTGGCCTCATCTCCTCCTCTGCAGTCCTGTCTGCAGCACTCCATCGCAGCTTGGCCCTCTGCTCTGACTACTCCTCTGGATGCTGGCCTCACACCACACTCCGCCAGTCTGCCTGCTCTGCCCCTGCTCCGTCAGCCACACGCCAAGCCGTTTCAGACGCCCACAGCTAACCGAACTCTACTATTAAACTGCTATCAGACTGTACAACAAACAAAATGCCCGCTAGTCTGCAGTTAATAGACAATAAACAATAAACTGTGCAACAACAATACACTTCTGTTCATTATTCATCACTATTTCACTGTTTTTTGCACTCCCTGAGATATTATATATTTCTCATATGTATACTCTCAGGCACACTCCCTCTGTACTATGTACAGGTTTACTTACAGTTATAGTTATAATTATTTATCTTGGATTATTTTACCTTTTATTTTATTTTATTTTATTTCATGTCTTAGATTTCTTACTATTTCCCACTATGTGTCTCTTTGCTGCTGTTACACTGTAAATTTCCCCGCTGTGGGACTAAATAAAGGAAATCTGAATCTGAATCTGAATCCATGCGCTCGCCCTGTGGGGCTCTACCAGACATCTGTGGGTCAGGGGCCTGCGGGCACTTTTTGGACCAAAGTCGGTCCTGGCCCCCAACAGGCCTTGATCTTTTGAAGGGGAGAGATAGAGACGCTGAGCTGGGAACTGTGAGCTACGCCCATGTGCTTGAGATATGTTGCCGCGCGCGGGCTGGGCTCTACAAACAAGGCAAGGCACTGGCCGGCGCATGTTAGTCCCCATACCATCTCCCACTTTCTGTCATGAGCCATATTATAGAGGAGAAGAAGAAGAAAGAAGAGAGGAGAGGAGGGAGGGAGGAGGAGGATGGGTCTTTGAGCGTCCAGGTTTCCATTCCACAATTCCTTTCTAGAGTTGTTTGTACATTGAGTCACCGAATCAGAAACATCCCACAAGTTCTTTCCAGAGTGTTTTGTACTTTGAGGCACTGAATTGGAAGGAGTAGGAGTAGAAAGGAAGGAAGGACATTTAAAATAAATCTAGGGTTAGTTATTGACAGAGGAGAAGGTTAAAGTTAGGGTAAGCTACTGGTAGTGGCCTAGATGGGGAAAAAAATAATAAATTAATAAATAATAATAAAAAATAATATAAAATCAATAATAAAAAAATATTTTAAAAAATAAACCAAAAATGTCTAGGATTAGGCCCTAGAGAGAGGGATGTTAGGGTTAGGGGCAGATACTGTGTAGGGCCTAGAGAGGAAAAATAAAAGAATATATCAAAAAATAAAATAAAATAATAAATTAATATATAAATAATAAAAGTGTCTAGGGTTAGGCACGAGAGACACTGATGTTAGGGTTAGTGAATGGGACAGGTGGGGGGCCTAGAAGAGAAGAAAGGCAAGTGGAAAAAGAAGGGAATGAGAGGCCAGAGTAATGCAAAATTAAAAATAATTAAAAATTAGAAATAATTTTAAAAAATTCAAATTGCTAACCCTAACCCTAACATTCCCCCTCTCTAGTGCCTAACCATAAACACTTTTATTATTATATTATTTTATTATTTTCTTTATATTAATTTTTTTATATGTAAGATTTTTTTAATTTCCTCTCTAGGCCCTACAAAGTGTCTGCCCCTAACCCTAACCCCGAACTCTTTCGGTGTCGTGGTCGACGCCGCAGCCAAGTTACCGAGCGTTGTTTTTGTACACACAACAAAACAGAAATACAGCTCTCAAGAGACTAACGCAGATTTATTTGGTCGTTTTTAACGTATTTAAAATCAGCACACGTCACGGCTTCCCCTCCGGTTCGCCATTTGCTCACTTAGTCCACTCGCCAGTTAGCACAATACTAACCAGCTAGCTGATGCTAACGGATGCACATGTTCTGCAGGCGGAGAACCAGAAGTTGTTCACCGAGTTTGTGGAGCACTGCTCGGCTGTCACCCAGGACTGCCCCGAGGTCTTGACCTTCCTCCAGACTAAGCGTTCCAAGGCCTCCCCCGACTACTTGTCATCCGTGGAGTTCAGGAACACCTTGGGGCGATGTTTGACCCGCGCTCAGGCCAACCGTTCCAAAATCTTTGTCTATATAAATGAACTGTGCGCTGTACTAAAGCAGCATGCGGCCAAGCAGAGGCAGAACATCACCAAGGTCGAGTCTGGCCCTTGTACCTCGACATCGACATCAAGTCCTCTCCAGTCTACCTCTGTTACGCCCAAAAGTAAACACAGGACTAAGGTTGAGATGGGTGAGGAGGAGGAGGTGAAACCGTCAACAGAAGAGAAGCAACCTTCTGCCTTGGAGCTGCAGGAGGACAATAAAAACAAGGAAGAGGAAGTGGAGAAAAAGGCAAAGAGGGCGTCCAGAAAACAGATAGCGTACCTGGAGAATTTACTAAATGTGTACAACGAGGAGATCCGCCGCCTGCAGCAGGCTGAGCTGAATTTAGACGACCTGGAAACTGAGGAATCTTCATACATCCAGGAGCACAAGCTCAAACGCAAGATGATGAAGATTTATGAAAAGCTGTGCGAGCTCAAGGGCTGCAATACACTAACAGGTCGAGTCATTGAGCAGAGGATCTCCTACAGCAGCACTTGTTATCCAGAGATCAACAGGAGGATCGAGCGATTCATCAACAGTCTGGAGGCTCAGAGAAACCCTCCGGATTATTAAGACATCCTCCAGCAGGTGCTGCGTGCCAATGAGCGCCACAACCTGTGCCTGAGCAGAAAACAGCTGAACCAGATCGCCCAGGAGGCTTTCAGAGACACCGGGAGCCGCATGCAGGAGAGACGTCACCTGGATCTGGTGTACAACTTCGGCTCGCACCTCACTGACACCTACAAGCCCGCCTCAGACCCGGCGTTGTCGGACCCTTCACTGCGACAGAGGCTGCGTTCAAACAGAGAAGTGGCTCTTTCCCGTCTGGAGGAGGTCATCACCAAGTTTGCTAAGAGACAAGATGACACAGAGGAGCAGGAGAGGATCAAACGACTGGAGAAAGACGGCAAAGAGAAAGAGGAACACAAAGCAGAAAATGGAGAAGAAAATAAAGAGGTGAATGGAGTAGCAGAGAAGAAGGATGATGACAAAGAAGGAGAAGAGGTGGAGGAGGAGGAAGAGGATGAAGATGAAGATGATGAGTCATCAGACCCAGACATTGAGGAAGAGATCCAGGCCAGCACGCAGCAGGATGGACCAGACGATGATGAGAATGAGGAAGACGAAAGTAATGAGGTGGATCAAACATGCAACGGCACCAACAAGGAGGACCAGACGGACGAGGTATCAGGAAGCGTTTCTGCAGGGAGAAGAAGGAAGCGTGAAAGAAGAGGACGAGGAGCCAGTCACAAGCGGATTCAGTCCGCTGTCTGACGAGAGCAAGTCACAAGTGTCCCCGCTGTCCGACATCCCCTGCCCCAGACACAGCCCCAGCCAATCAGAGCCACCGCGGACTGACAACCAGAGGCCGCTGTCCAATGGTAACCTCGCAAAATTAGAGGAGTCTGTCGATTCCACCAATCATGTTTCAGTTGTGCTGGTGAGCAACAGCAAAATCACTGCAGACTCTGCAGACGCTCCCCTGGTGGAAGCCAATGGGGTGCTGCTGCTTCCGTCACACCGGCAGTCGTAGTAGAAAAATGTGACACAGACAGACCAACGGCACGTCGCCGCCTCCCAGCCCCAGAACCACGAGGGGCCAGAAGAGGAAGAGGGCGGAAATTGCGTCAGTGGACTCCCAAAACACGAAGCACATAATCATCCATGACAATGAGACAGAGATCCCTCTGGACATGGGCGTGTTTACCTGCGGTTCTCCATAGCAGGCAGAATCGACTCGAGTAGACACTCCGACCCAGGAAATAGTCAGCAGTTCACAGTCGACACCACCTCCCAAGAAAAACAAGGTAAACGTGGTGACTCAGTGTGACCCAGATGAGATCATCGTCCTGTCAGACTTGGAATGACCTTTCACCTTTGACCCCTCGCTGCACTGCAAGATTCTTCCACATGTCACCTGCTCTCTAGGAACGATTTCCTGCCTCTTTAACTAACTCCTAACTCTAAAAACAGGGAAAAGCCTTTTTTTTCCTGATCGAAAACTTTGACATTTCTGATATGAGTAAGATCCAAATAGTCGATATCAAATTTATACAAAACACACAACAGCCATTCATAGCTGTGGACGACAGGGAAACTATGAACTTTGGTACCTCATGCCACTTGATTATATATAACCAAACCTCTCTTGTCCCAAAATGTGATGGTGCTAGCCGAAAATTTCACTCTTACCAAACCGCAGTTGGAATTGTTGAATAGAGGCCTAACTTTTGTCCCTACAATTAATTTAAATAAAAATCAGAAACCACAACTTCAATTGGATATTCAAAATTACCATAGAAAAATTAAACTGGCAGCACATTTTCGAAATAGACAAAGACAAGTGGTACGTTTTACGGGAGTCTCAGATTGGACACCTCCTCTTGATATCTTACCGCCAGAGATCAAATTTTTAATTAAAAAGGATCATAAGGATTTTAATGAGCATTTTCGAATCAGGAAAGAAAAGCCAAATTTGTCGGGAGAGGAGGAGAAAGCTATTAAAGAATTAATGGATAATAAGCACATTGTGATTCAAACCTGCGGATAAGGGCAGTGCAGTAGTTCATTTTGGGGAGGGAGCAATATATTAGTGGAGGTCAATCGACAGTTAAGTGATAGGAAATATTACAGGAAAATGGAAGATCCCATTTATTTAGAAACCTGTTCCTATAGTTAAACAAATTTTAGAGAGTTTATTTTAGGGTTTTAATAAAAGACAAGGGTATTTACAGGGGGATCGGAACCCAGGGCAAGAGTTTTACATTTTGCCAAATACACAAGGAGCCAGAAAAGTGGACTGTGCCCTTTAAGGTACCTCCAGGGGGCCAATTGTTTCGGATTGTAGAGTGACCCTATAGGACAGCTGAGTTCATTGATTATTATTTGAATCCCCTTTCGATTAAGCACCCCTCTTATGTTAAGGACACGTATATTTTTTGACATCATTAAAAATTTGAGAATCCCTCCCAATTCATTTTTCTTTACAATTGATATAGATAGTTTGTACACAAATATTGACACTGAAGCTGGTTTGAGAGCTGTTAAAAACATATTTCATAGCAACAGGCCGGAAGGATCCTGATAGCAACAGGCCGGATGAGGAATTGTTATTTGCAGCTGTGAAATTAATCTAACTAGGAATGATTTTGAGTTTAATAAGGAATATTATTTGCAGATTAAAGGAACAGCTATGGGCAAGAAATTTGCGCCGGCATTGCCAATATTTTTATGGCAGACTGGGAGGCGAAAGCCTTAGGGAAATGTAGCAAGAAGCCATTTTATTATTTGAGATATTTGGATGACATTTTTGGGATTTGGAGGGACTCAAAAGAGGATTTTGAACAATTCATTAAAACATTGGACACTTTTGACCCATCTATAAGATTAAAATACAAATTTGATGATGACAATTCAATTGATTTTTTGGACACTACAGTATATAAAGGTACAGCATTCCATGAGAATCAGACATTGGACATTAAGGTTTATTTTAAGGAAACAGACACACATGCTTTATTATTTAAGTCAAGTTTTCATCCAAAACATACATTTAAGGGGTTAATTAAGTCACAATTGATTAGGTTTAAAAGAATTTGCACACAACAACATGATTTCAGGGAAGCAGTTAAAATTTTATTTGATACATTAAAAACCAGAGGATATTCAAGAACGTTTTTGCGATATTGTTTTAAATCTTTTGAGACTCAGAAATCCAAAGATCGAGAATTAATTCCGTTAATCACTAATTTTTCATCAATAAGTACACTTCTCAACAACAAATTGAAGGCTAATTTTCGTACACTCATAGAGGATCAAGGATTGTTTAAAAAAACATATCAAGTTATTTCAGCTTACAGACGAAACAAAGAATTTGAGGGATTATTTGGTCAGAGCAAGACTTCAATCACTACAACGAACCTCTAGAACCAATGTGGTATCAAGCAATTTTGTAAAGTTGGAATTTATATACAATAGAGTCAAGAGAATGGTTTTTAAAGTCTCACAAAGGTTTAGTCCAACAACCTCAAATTGTGTGTATTTAATTTTTTGTTCTAAGTGTGATAAACAATATGTAGGGGAAACTAGAAATTCAATCTCGGTAAGAATGATGCAACATAGATACAATATTAAAAATAGGAAAGAAATTCATAATCCGTTGGTACAACATTTTATTTTACACGGCTTGCAATCACTCAGGGTTTCAGGGATTCAAAGCAACTCATTGTGGACAGACAAGGAAGGAGAAGAAGAAGGGCAGAGAGGAAATGGATTGGTTTATTGGATTGTAAGGAACCATTTGGATTAAACAAAAAGTATAACTAGTTTTTTAGTTTGAGTCCTAGTTTGGATGCCTAACACCTGACCCCAACCTCAACCATATTCCTGCTCTAACCTCAACCATTATTCCTGCTCTAACCTCAACCATTTTCAAATTCTGCTCTAACCCTAACCAATTTCCAATTCTGGCCCTAACCCTAACCAATTGCTCTAACCCTAACCACTCCCCTATTCCTAATCTTAACCACTTTCTCAATTCTAAATTTGGCCTTACTTAGTTGCTCTAACCACTTCTTAAAACCCTAATCTTAACCACACCCCCAATCCCCATCATAACCCTAAAGAGGTTGGAGAGGGTGTATTAGTAATAATTTAGGATCGAAATGTGGATTATGTATTAAAAATTAATTTTAGGGATTTAAAATTTAAGGGTTAATTAGTTTTTAAGGGTTAAGACTAAAGGGAGTAATTGTTTTATTTTATTTTATTTTATTTTGTTTGGTACAAGGGTTAAAAACACAATAAGTAAAATTAGTATTAATACATTAATATTGGAATTCATAATTAGTCACTATTTCTATAGGGGGTTTAAAAATATAATTCTTAAGTTTTTTATTTTTTTATTTTTTACTTTTTTATTTATTTTTTTTATTCATTTTTTAATTTATTTTATTTATCTTATTTATTTTTTCATTTTTTTTTTTTATCTTTTACTTATTTGTTTTTTATTTATCTTTTCATTTATTTACTTATTTGTTTTTTATTTTTTATTTATATTTTCTTTTTAATTTTTTTTTACATTTTATTTTTATTTTTTATTTATTTTTTTCACTTTATTTAGTTATTTGTTTTTTATTTGTTTTTTATTTGTTTTTGTTTGGTATAAGGGTTAAAAACACAATAAATATAAATTACGGTTAATAAATTTAAAATTTAAATTCATACTTACACATAGGGTTTTAATAGTAATTCACTTTCTAGGGGGGTTTAAAATTATAATTCTTAATAGTATTTGGCAGGGAGAGGGTTGAAAAAGTTAAAAACATAAGAAGTTTTAGTGAATTCATTTGGGAAAGCAGTTTGCAAAGGGGGTGGAGTCAGGGAGAGCATATAAGGGGAGGGCTGAGGAGAGAGAGCTCTTATTTCCACTCAGACCTTTGAGGGAGACACATCGCTCGCAGCAGCAGCCAATTTTTTTGCAGTTTTCTTTCTGTTTTAGTGTGCCACAGGCCTGAGGAAGACCCAAGTGGGTCGAATTGAAACGTTGCCTTACGGCACACGTCTAATTTAATTTAAAAACTTTAAAAACAAATTCGGAATTTTTTTTTTCTTTTTTTCTTTTTTTCATATATAGGTTAAAAAAAACATTTGAAAACACATAGAATTTCATTTTGATTTCTGATTTCTTTTATTTTTTACATTTATACAACAGACACATTTCATAACACTTGATTTCATAACTTTTAATAAATAGCACATAAATAATTTTATTAAATAAATAACAAAGGCGAACCCACATACAAGAAAAAGAAGAAGAAGAGTGAGGAGTTGAGAGAGAGAGAGAGAGAGAGAGGAGAAAGGAAAGAAGAGATGTTTGGGGAGGAGGAAGATTGGACCGTGGTGCGCTACGGCAGCAGGGGCAGACGCGCCCGCCAGCGCAACCAGGTGTGGGGTAGCGGTTCCAGCCGAGGGATGGACCGTGCACCTCCCGCCCAGTTTCGGGGACGGGCACGCTTTCCTTTCCCTAACCCTAACCCTGGCTCAAGGTGGAGACGCTTTCGGGGATGAGGATAAAGGGTTCAGTCTACTCGACTTCCTGACTAACTCCAGTGATAATGCCGAGCCCACCGACTTGTTCCAAAAAGAGCGTCAAAGTGAAGACATCTCTACACTCAGTAATGAAAAAGACTCCACGTGTGTCCCAGATGCTGCCAGCATTGGAATGGAGACCCCCACGCTCAATCAGACCACCGTGCTTGCTAATCAGAAAGAGGCCTTCACCCTTGAACCTGTGGCCATCGCTCCAAATTCTGAGAGGAAGAGGGGGAAGAGGAAACGCAAGTTGGTTGTGGACCAGGTTAAAGAGCTAAGCAACGAATCCATCAGAGAACAGCTGTCTGACTATTCAGATCTGGTCGTCCCTTTGGAAATGGCCCCACCGACCCTGCAGCTCATGCACTGGAAGGAGAGCGGGGGCGCACACGCACTGCTTGCCCGGCCATGCTCCTCTGTAGTAACTCCACAGATAAAGGAGCTCTTTGCTAAGAAGGTTTTCCAGGTAAAACATGTTGTGTGTGAGGAAGTTGAAGTGATTCGCCAGGATGAACAAGGAGTTCATGAGGACCGGAGTGCCCTCACTAAAGACAACATCAGTGTCATGGACTCATCAGTAGATCCCGAAAAAACACACAACACTGAGCTGATGGCCCTTAACTCTGTGAACGACAGTCACTATGTGAATTCCTCCAGGCTCACACAAGATGAGGACAGGTCCGAGTTCACTCATCCGGAGCTTCCATCAGAAGACTCCATGTTTGTCCATCCACCGTTCATGGAGCAGAGGACTCAGTCAACCCCCGCACACACTCAGTCTATGCTGGGCAGCCAGGACTTTGAGGAGAGGAGGATAAACAGGCGTGCACAGAAGCTGCTGAACGCTTTAAGAGTGAATGTTCAGAGCAAGAGTGACGCCGATGCCACATTCAGCCTGGAGGCACTCTGCGAAGGAGGCAGTCGCTCGCAGGCTGCAGCCAACTTCTTTTGTCTGCTGGTCCTTAAAAAACAAAGAGCTCTTTACCTGCACCAAAGCGCGCCCTATGAGGACATCTTCGCCACGCCTGGACCGAAGTTCTATGATTAGTCAAGCAGAAATCGTTAAAGTTCCAGTTTGGGTTCACAGATGAGTCGCAGTCTTGGTTCTGCTTGATCTGCCTAATGCATATGTGGCGCGTCTGTTTCAGTTTACTTGTGTAAAAAACCAATGGGATTTGCCTGCCACCTACCTCATTTGGACTTCAGCTTTCGAAGAGGCAACATCTCAGCGCTCTGCAAGCTCTTCCAGTTAGCTAGTTTTTTTCGTGCCCTTGCCTGAAGAAGACCCCTTCAGGGTCGAAACGTCGTGCGTGGGCACGTTTAGAAGTTAAGTTTCCTTTAGTTAAAAAAAAAGTTCAAGTTAATTTTTAATTTTATTTTATTTTTTGTTAAAAAACTTAATTTAAGTTATATATTAAAAAACCAGCAGGCCAACATGGCCTATGACAACCAGGGCTGGACGGAGGATACGTTATGGCAGGAGACGCCAGTACCTCCGCCAGCCTACTTGGGACTTCAGGATTAGGGGGAAACCTGGGATGGATGGCGCATCCCCGATCTGCCCGTTTAGGGACGGACGGGATTGTTTCACCTCACCTAACCCTAACTCCCTACCCTGACCCTAACCCAACCCCAACCCTCCCTCCCTTGCCCTAACCCTAACACAGACTCCAATTCCTCCACCCACACACCCTCAACCATCCTACCATTTATTTCCACCTTCTCACATAAAATAACTAGACTTCACCAGATCATCAAACACAACTTCACCCACTTACAGTCACAACACCCAGCCTTTCACAATCACAAAACCATATCAGCATACCGCAAAAATAAAAACCTACAGGACATGCTGGTACACTCAAAATTCACAGACCACAGACCACACACACATTTACAATATAGTAGACATTATAGAAATAGAAAATTCATAATTAACACACACAGTGGAGCCTCTCACCCTACTTTGGGCTCATTCTCCCTTCAATACCAGCAAACACAGTCTACATCATCACATGCACCAGTTGCAATAAACACTACATAGGAGAAACCAAACATAGCATACACACCCGACTCAAGCAACACATGTACAATATTGGAGAAGGCAAACTCGGCACCCCGCTAGTCCAACATTTTCAACAACACCCCTCCGACAACCTTATCATATCTGGACTAGAATCAAATGACAGATGGACCACTGGACAGAGGAAGAGAGCCGAAAAAATATGGATTTTTAAATTGGACACAACAACACCCAAGGGACTGAATGATAAATAGAGTTTTTTTCTGTAGTTCCCACTCCCCTGCTGGCACCGCCTCGCTGGGGTGTTCTCCGGGATTCGAGCCCGGCGCCCCCGAGGACAGGAGCGTGGTACTAACCATTAGGCCAGGAGAATACAAGGCTGCCATGCCTAATCTTGAACTCTTCCCTGGCAAGATGAGAATTTAATTAACTTATTTAATCTATATTTATATTTTATATCTATTCCTATATTTATTTTTTATTACTGTGTATTTTTAACTAATATTTTTTGACTAACACATATGTTTTTTATTACACCTTTTTAGGATGTCTGCATGCCATCCAAATGATATTTTGAACACAGCACTTTTAACATGCTCGTTTTGCACTGTTTGGCACTTGTTTTGTACTTTTATTGCTATGCACTTTTTATCTATTTTAAGCACTTATATATTTATTTATTTATTTATTTATTCTAAATAAATGTTATTTATTTATTCGATCCCTCATTTTTTTTTCCCCCATCCCCCTTCTTTTTAACCAATAATTGTTGTTAGGGCCATTGCTATGCTCCTACCTGGTCCCCATGCTGGACCTCTAGCCAGCATGGCGGGGGCCTCTTCCTCTGTCCGGGTTTCGAACCCCGGTCTCCCGGGTGGGGGAGATGAGTTTTCCAGCCTCGCCAAATCTCGGCCTGGATATAAGTCAGTGAGGCGCCCCTGGACCCCTTATTTTATTTTTTCTTATTCCAAAAAAATAAATATCTATATTTAAACTTATTAATTACTCATCAACTTTTTCAACAGAGCAACAGGCCAGTGCAAACTAACATAATTCTGTTACCCCAACCCAAACCCTAACCCAACCCCTAACCCTACCCTAACCCCAACCCGAACTCTTTGATTTCGGTGTCGGGTCGACGCATGCAGCCAAGTTACCGAGCGTTGTTTTTGTACACACAACAAAACAGAAATACAGCTCTCAAGAGACTAACGCGGATTTATTTGGTCGTTTTTAACGTATTTAAAATCAGCACACGTCACGGCTTCCCCTCCGGTTCGCCATTTGCTCACTTAGTCGACTCGCCGGTTAGCGCAATGCTAACCAGCTAGCTGATGCTAACGATGCGTAGAGGTGGAACATTTTCCTCTTTTGTTGTTAAAACAAACAGCTCATAAACAAGAGAAATAATCAACATTTTTTGATGGCGGTGGCTCCCGCCTCGATGGCGGATAAGATCATAGTCCTCTGCCGCCACCTCCTCCTCCTCTCGGAAATGAAGCCAAAAACGTCTCGAAACTCAAAGCCCTGCAGCCTGTCCCGACTCACATCACCCAGTCACCTTTTGCCTCAGCGAAGAAGGATGCACATGTTCTGCAGGCGGAGAACCAGAAGTTGTTCACCGAGTTTGTGGAGCACTGCTTGGCTGTCACCCAGGACTGCCCCGAGGTCTTGACCTTCCTCCAGACTAAGCATTCCAAGGCCTCCCCCGACTACTTGTCATCCGTGGAGTTCAGGAACACCTTGGGGCGATGTTTGACCCGCGCTCAGGCCAACCGTTCCAAAATCTTTGTCTATATAAATGAACTGTGCGCTGTACTAAAGCAGCATGCGGCCAAGAAGAGGCAGAACATCACCAAGGTTCGAGTCTGGCCCTTGTACCTCGACACATCGAGTCCTCTCCAGTCTACCTCTGTTACGCCCAAAAGTAAACACAGGACTAAGGTTGAGATGGGTGAGGAGGAGGAGGTGAAACCGTCAACAGAAGAGAAGCAACCTTCTGCCTTGGAGCTGCAGGAGGACAATAAAAACAAGGAAGAGGAAATGGAGAAAAAGGCAAAGAGGGCGTCCAGAAAACAGATAGCGTACCTGGAGAATCTACTAAATGTGTACAACGAGGAGATCCGCCGCCTGCAGCAGGCTGAGCTGAATTTAGACGACCTGGAAACTGAGGAATCTTCATACATCCAGGAGCACAAGCTCAAACGCAAGATGATGAAGATTTATGAAAAGCTGTGCGAGCTCAAGGGCTGCAATACACTAACAGGTCGAGTCATTGAGCAGAGGATCTCCTACAGCAGCACTTGTTATCCAGAGATCAACAGGAGGATCGAGCGATTCATCAACAGTCTGGAGGCTCAGAGAAACCCTCCGGATTATTAAGACATCCTCCAGCAGGTGCTGCGTGCCAATGAGCGCCACAACCTGTGCCTGAGCAGAAAACAGCTGAACCAGATCGCCCAGGAGGCTTTCAGAGACACCGGGAGCCGCATGCAGGAGAGACGTCACCTGGATCTGGTGTACAACTTCGGCTCGCACCTCACTGACACCTACAAGCCCGGCGTTGTCGGACCCTTCACTGCGACAGAGGCTGCGTTCAAACAGAGAAGTGGCTCTTTCCCGTCTGGAGGAGGTCATCACCAAGTTTGCTAAGAGACAAGATGACACAGAGGAGCAGGAGAGGATCAAACGACTGGAGAAAGACGGCAAAGAGAAAGAGGAACACAAAGCAGAAAATGGAGAAGAAAATAAAGAGGAGAATGGAGTAGCAGAGAAGAAGGATGATGACAAAGAAGGAGAAGAGGTTAGAGGAGGAGGAAGAGGATGAAGATGAAGATGATGAGTCATCAGACCCAGACATTGAGGAAGAGATCCAGGCCAGCACGCAGCAGGATGGACCAGACGATGATGAGAATGAGGAAGACGAAAGTAATGAGGTGGATCAAACATGCAACGGCACCAACAAGGAGGACCAGACGGACGAGGTATCAGGAAGCGTTTCTGCGGGAGAAGAAGGAAGCGTGAAAGAAGAGGACGAGGAGCCAGTCACAAGCGGATTCAGTCCGCTGTCTGACGAGAGCAAGTCACAAGTGTCCCCGCTGTCCGACATCCCCTGCCCCAGACACAGCCCCAGCCAATCAGAGCCACCGCGGACTGACAACCAGAGGCCGCTGTCCAATGGTAACCTCGCAAAATTAGAGGAGTCTGTCGATTCCACCAATCATGTTTCAGTTGTGCTGGTGAGCAACAGCAAAATCACTGCGGACTCTGCAGACGCTCCCCTGGTGGAAGCCAATGGGGTGCTGCTGCTTCCGTCACCGGCAGTCGTATGTAGTAGAAAAATGTGACACACAGACCAACGGCACGTCGCCGCCTCCCAGCCCCAGAACCACGAGGGGCCAGAAGAGGAGAAGAGGGCGGAAATTGCGTCAGTGGACTCCCAAAACACGAAGCACATAATCATCCATGACAATGAGACAGAGATCCCTCTGGACATGGGCGTGTTTACCTGCGGTTCTCCACAGCAGGCAGAATCGACTCGAGTAGACACTCCGACCCAGGAAATAGTCAGCAGTTCACAGTCGACACCACCTCCCAAGAAAAACAAGGTAAACGTGGTGACTCAGTGTGACCCAGATGAGATCATCGTCCTGTCAGACTCGGAATGACCTTTCACCTTTGACCCCTCGCTGCACTGCAAGATTCTTCCACATGTCACCTGCTCTCTAGGAACGATTTCCTGCCTCTTTAACTAACTCCTAACTCTAAAAACAGGGAAAAGCCTTTTTTTTCCTGATCGAAAACTTTGACATTTCTGATATGAATAAGATCCAAACAGTCGATATCAAATTTATACAAAACACACAACAGCCATTCATAGCTGTGGACGACAGGGAAACTATGAACTTTGGTACCTCATGCCACTTGATTATATATAACCAAACAAAAGCCAAGATGAGTGTTTTGCAAAGGACTTAAATAAAATTATCGTAACATTTGAAAAAAAAAAAAAGAAAAAAAAAAGAGAAAAGAAAGGTGCAGTCAGGATTGCGAAGCGGCAATTTCCGCACGCAGAGATTTGGATTCCGGTGATAAATTATTCACCGTCCTTATCCAGTGCGGAACGAACAACTTTGCTAACGCTGAATGCGTACATTATGCGGAATTTGCCGTATATTCCCGCACTGAGAAGTACTGACTTTTACACGGAGAAAGATCATGTCCATTGGACGAAGGACGCAGCCCGTGCTATGCTGACCACTGGGTTTCGTTTTTAAACTTGGATGCCCCTTAAGCCCTCTGAAGGAGGGGGATAAGGGATCCAAACCTCTCTTGTCCCAAAATGTGATGGTGCTAGCCGAAAATTTCACTCTTACCAAACCGCAAGTTGGAATTGTTGAATAGAGGCCTAACTTTTGTCCCTACAATTAATTTAAATAAAAATCAGAAACCACAACTTCAATTGGATATTCAAAATTACCATAGAAAAATTAAACATTTTCGAAATAGACAAAGACAAGTGGTACGTTTTACAGGAGTCTCAGATTGGACACCTCCTCTTGATATCTTACCGCCAGAGATCAAATTTTTAATTAAAAAGGATCATAAGGATTTTAATGAGCATTTTCGCATTTTCCAATCAGGAAAGAAAAGCCAAATTTGTCGGGAGAGGAGGAGAAAGCTATTAAAGAATTAATGGATAATAAGCACATTGTGATCAAACCTGCGGATAAGGGCAGTGCAGTAGTCATTTTGGGGAGGGAGCAATATATTAGGGAGGTCAATCGACAGTTAAGTGATAGGAAATATTACAGGAAAATGGAAGATCCCATTTATTTAGAAACTGTTCCTATAGTTAAACAAATTTTAGAGAGTTTATTTAATCAAGGGTTTATAAACAAGAGACAAATGAAGTATTTACAGGGGGATTCAGAACCCAGGGCAAGGAGGTTTTATATTTTGCCTAAGATACACAAGGAGCCAGAAAAGTGGACAGTGCCCAACAATTCATTAAAACATTGGACACTTTTGACCCATCTATAAGATTAAAATACAAATTTGATGATAATTCAATTGATTGCAATTGTTGAATAGAGGCCTAACTTTTGTCCCTACAATTAATTTAAATAAAAATCAGAAACCACAACTTCAATTGGATATTCAAAATTACCATAGAAAAATTAAACATTTTCAAAATAGACAAAGACAAGTGGTACGTTTTACAGGAGTCTCAGATTGGACACCTCCTCTTGATATCTTACCGCCAGAGATCAAATTTTTAATTAAAAAGGATAATAAGGATTTTAATGAGCATTTTCGAATCAGCCCTGCCCTGACCCTAACCTCAACCCCTCCCTCCCTTGCCCTAACCCTAACACAGACTCCAATTCCTCCACCCACACACCCTCAACCATCCTACCATTTATTTCCACCTTCTCACATAAAATAACTAGACTTCACCAGATCATCAAACACAACTTCACCCACTTACAGTCACAACACCCAGCCTTTCACAATCACAAAACCATATCAGCATACCGCAAAAATAAAAACCTACAGGACATGCTGGTACACTCAAAATTCACAGATCATAGACCACACACACAATACAGCACACATTACAAAAACAGAAAATTTATTATCAATACATACAGTGGAGCTTCCCATCCCACCCTTGGTTCATTTTCTCTCAACACCAGCAACACAGTTTATACCATCACATGCGCTACTTGTCATAAACATTATATAGGAGAAACAAAACATAGCATACACACCCGCTTAAAACAACACATGTACAACATCGGTGAAGGCAAACTAGGCACTCCATTGGTCCAACATTTTCAACAGCACCCCTCTGACAAACTTATCATTTCAGGTTTAGAATCCAATAACAGATGGACCACTGGACAGAGGAAGAGAGCAGAAAAATTATGGATACATAAATTGGACACAACAACACTCCCCTGCTAGCACTACCTCGGTGGGTTGGCCGGGATTCAAACCCGGCACCCCCAGGGGTGGGAGTGTAGAGCTAACCACTAGGCCAGGAGGATACAAGGCTACCATGCACAACACCCCTTTTAGCACTTATTTTGCACTTATCTTGCACTTGTTTTATACCACCAATACATGCACTTTTATATTATTTTATTCCAAATTTTTATTTTTCCACCCCGACCATTTTTTTAAATTAGGAGTTGTTGTTGGGCCCACGCTCTCAATCTGGTCCCCGCTCCGGGCCTTGTACCAGCAGGTGGCCTCTTCCTCTGTCCGGGGATTGAACCCCGGTCTCCCGGGTGAGGGAGATGAGTTTTCCAGCCTCGCCAAACCTTTTTTTTTTTCACAACTTTATTGTGATTCTTTTTTATACAAACAATTTATTATTTTAATTTTTTAGTAAATTTTCTAATAAAATGCTTTTTTTAATCTTTTTTTTTTTTTTTAAAAAGGAGTTTAGAAAACCCTAAAGAAAGAAACAAAATAATAAAATAAATTTTAACCAGCTGCCAGTGACAAATATCAAAGCAAATTTGATATTTTTAGTCCCCTAACCTAACCCTGCCAGAGCCTGGTTTTTATACATTTCTTTCATTTTAAGGGTCTTAAGAATATTATACATAGGCCTATAAGGTTTATTGAGGTTGCATTTTAATAAAAATTAATTTAATTGCGATGCACCACAATCAAAGGCTTGGGTTCCGCTGTTACGGGGACAGTTTAAACAGGGAACACAGGAAGTCATCTGGACCAATGAGAGGGTTTCCCTCCGGCCACCATCCAATTGTTACTTCCTTAAGAAGCCTCACTCACCTCGTCGCCCCTTCCATTCTTCTGATGAAGCCGACACGGCGAAACGTCAAGACAGTGATCACATCCGAACTCCTCTGGAGGACTCCAAAACCTAACCAAAAGGATTGTTTTTAGCACTTTTTAACTCTTTTCCAAGAGAAAAACGCAGCACTTTCTGGACACTCTTTAACGCCACATTCAACGCTGGGTGAGTCACGAGGCACCTGCCTCTGCTTCATTTCGGACTCCATCCACTCACCCAACGAGAGATACAGACTCTTCATTGAACATCTAAGTGGCAATTTTTAAACAAACGCTCACTCCGGGTTGTTTTTAAATCAATTTTTATTTTTCATCATTATTTTTATTGCTTATACACGGATTAAAACATTCCATCCCGGAACTGTACAGCCAGAGCTTTCCAGAAAGCCTCCCCCTGAAAAAAAACACCACAAAAATGAACTTTTGAAATGGTACAAACGACAATTGTTTTTTTTATTTATTTATTTTATTGTTTTATTGTTAAAAGCACCCTTGTTCATTTACAAAGCACACACTTGTTAACAACGGTCTCTTTTAATTATTTATTTTTTTCATCGTCCTCCTTTCCTTTCATTTATTATTAATTTTACCCACTATCATTATTTATTTCTTATTTATTATTGTTTATGTAAAGTGTTCTCAATGTTTTAACGTTTTGACCGTGGTTTTAATGTTTCAACTTTGAGATCGCTCTTTCTAAGTTCTTTACGGCAATTTGCCGACCTCTGATCAGTGTGTATCGGTGCGTGTATACACCTTTTAATGTCGTTTAATAATTTATCTCAGGGTTCGAGTTAATTATTTAAACATATTTTATTAATCCTTTAGATTTTTCAGTCCTCGAAGGGAGTTTTTTTCCCTCCCCCATCTATTTTTAATTTTTCTATACTCCTACAAATTTTATTTCTTATTTTTAAATTTTATTTTTTTAAATTTTAATCTTTTTTTCAAACATTCTTAATTCTATTTTAAACTCATTTGTTTTAACCTTGTAACTTTTGAACTTTCTTTTAATCTTATTGATCAAACTCATTTAATTATTTTTCTCCTCTTCTTTCTTTTTCTTTTTTAATTTTTTAACAAATTTGGTTCATAACTTGTTTTATATTATTTTAATTTCTTACTCTTCTCAATAATTTTTTAATCATTGTTGTTTATTTTTTACACATTTTTTTACACTTTTTAATTTTTCAAATCTATTCAGTCACTCACCAAATAGGACCGGACCCGACGACTCCTCATTATGGCGGTGCCGCTCCGGAACCGATTCAGCGTCCTGGCGCAACAGCCATATCCCCAATCTGTCAAATCACAAACTGTGTCTTTTCAACCAGAATTAATCAAAAAATATTTCAAAATCTTTCAGGCGGTCCATCATGCGGAGATATAAGATATAATAGATATAATATAATATTATGGACATGATGACGAGAGACACACTCCCTCAGGGCATGCTGAGACAGGTGCAGCGGCTCAGCTCCTCCATCAAACCCTCCTCTCCAAACGCCACAGTAACTGAGAAAGTAAGGCAGAATACAATGCAGTGGATGAGGATCAATATGATGATCCTCAGGGAGCATTATGACTCTGTTCTGGCTTTGGAGTTGGATAAATTGGGTATATTTGATGAGAAAAGCTTTAACATCGCTATGAGCTGGGCCAAAAACCGATACAAACGTAAAATGACACCATCCTCAGTCGACACCTGCAGGGAGCTGGTCTCCAAGCTGACACAGCCTCCCGACGCAGCTCTGTCTGCCCCACCTGACCTATCAGACTTTCCACCCCTGCCTCCAGTAGCTCACCCTGACAGACTCACACCATATAACTTACCACAAACCACCGACGCTGATTCCAGGCCACATATAGACCCCAGGGGAACACAAAATGCCTCCCCTAGAACAGCCACTCCCCAACCACCGGGTGAGCGAGCAGATTTAAACAATAAGATTAGAAATAAATTCAACTACCTCAGCAGGGTGGAAAGAACAGACTTCCACGTTCATCCCCGTGACCCGGTACACTGGACCAAAGACTCCGCGGACCAAATCCTGAAAAGCTGGTTGAGACAATTAAACATGTAAGGGGGCAATATGGTATCGGCACACCTGTCCCCCTAACAAATGTAATCAATTTATCTTCTGTTTTTAAGCTGGACACAGCAGAAAATAGCATTTTGGAAAAAGGACTCACATTTATCCCGACACCTGCAAAACCTGGCCGAAGTGAATTGCGCAGAGATCTGCACATGTATCACCGCAGACTTAAATTATTAGACTATTTTGATTATAACGGACAACAAAATGCCCTCCCTTTTATCTCCTGCTCCAACTGGGAACCGCATTTGAACGCCATATCCTCCGAAATTAAACAATTAATTGATGAGGACGTTAAAGCATTCCGGAACTTCAAAATAAAAGCCGAACATAAACAAAACATCACAAGGGAGGAGAGGGCGGCTCTCAATAATTTGGCAAATAATCAAAATATTATCATTAAGAGCGCGGACAAGGGGGGTCAGATTGTAATCCAGGACAAAGAAAACTATCTACAAGAGGCATACAGACAATTAAATAATACAAATTATTATTTACCGTTGCCGCAGCCTCTTTACCTGGAAACTCAAAAAATCATCAGAAACAAAATAGACCAATTATTCAGACAAGGTTTTATAAATAAAAAACAGAAAACTTACCTGATGGGTCCAGATCCTCCTCGTCCGCGCCTCTTCTACCTGCTCCTGAAAATCCACAAGGATCCAGAAACATGGCCGGTTCCGTTCCTAATCCCTGGCGGCCGCCCCATAGTGAGCGACTGCGGGTCCGAGTCTTACCAAGTCACGGAGTATATTGATTTCTTTCTCAACCCACTTGCAAAGAAACATGTCAGTTACATCAAGGACACGTATGATTTTGTCAATAAACTTAAAAACATACGTGTCCCCACACATACCTTCATCTTTTCAGCAGACGTGGACTCACTGTACACCAACATCGACACAGCGCTGGGCGTAAAGGCGGTTGCAGATATTTTTAACAGTAATCCAGACCCTTCTCGTCCTGATGCGGCCATCCTGGATCTCCTGAAAATTACACTCACCTGCAACGACTTTAATTTTAACGGTAAAACATTTTTTACAAGTATCTGGTTGTGCAATGGGCCGGAAGTATTCCCCAGCATACGCAGATATCTACATGGCGGAATTTGAACAATCAGCGTTTTTAAAATGTGATAAAAAACCTTCTGTGTATTTTAGATACTTGGATGATATCTTTGGCTTGTGGTCGCATTCTTTAGATGATTTTGAGGTTTTTAAAAATATTTTAAATAACCACCACCCTCAGATCTCTTTGAAGTTTAACATCCAGCGGCATAAAGTTGAGTTTTTAGATACACAAGCATTTTTTTCTGATTTTAATGATAATTCCAAGGGCATAGCCACAAAGGTATATTTTAAAGACACAGATATGCATGCACTTTTATTTAAAAGTAGTTACCATCCCAGCCATACATTTAAGGGTCTGATCAAATCCCAGTTGATCAGATTTCACAGAATCTGCACATATAAACACGATGTAGAAATCGCCACCCGGACTCTCTTCTCAGCCCTAAAGCCCAGAGGTTACTCGACCCGGTTTCTGAGGCATATTAAGAGCCAGGTGAACAAACTATTTGAATCATCAGGGGGATACTCTGGCGTCAAAAACACAGCGCCAATCATTCCTTTTATAGTCACTTTTTTTAAACAAAATACACAAATCAATTCCACAATAAAATCACATTTTCGGGAGACCCAGGCAAAGGTACAGAAACTCCAAAACTTCAAAATAATCACGGCTTACAGGAGGAAATAAGAACTTAAAAGACATTTTGGTCCGCACAGCCCTGAAAACAGAAAAGAAGACCAAAACACCGGTCAAAAAATCAAATTTTATTAATATCAAGTATTTGGAGAACACACACTCAGGACAGGGCTGCCCTTTGTGGCAATACCTCACTGAGGACTCCAGCAACCTAATTTACACCATCCAGTGCTCCACCTGTAAAAAAATATACATTGGAGAGACAGGTAACACATTACGGGTCAGAATGTACCAACATACTTACCATTTGCGTAAAGCCAATAAATCCACAGTATTATATGAGCATTTTAAAGCACATGGTACCAACAATTATGTTTTTATGGGCCTGGAAAGCAGCGGTAATTGGTCAAAATCCCAAAGGCAGAAAAAGGAGAGACAGTGGATCAATAAACTACAAACAATGGATCCCACTGGTCTTAACGAGAAGTACTTTTAAAAGATTGTCCTATTAAAATGATTATTTTTAACTTACTGAGATTTATTAAAGCAAGAGTGTATGTTTTATCTTATTTTAAGCATGTTTAATGTATGATTTATTATATATTGTATATATTATATATTGTATATTTTATATATTTTTATTATTTATTTTCTTTGTGTGATTCTGTGTTTGCATGATTTCACAGTTGGTTTATATTTATATATATCTTATGTATTCCCTCTTAAATTATTCTATTTCTTAGCACGTTAATGCCTTGCACTTATTTTATGCACTTACCCCTTTTTTTATGCACTTATAATTTTTTTAATTTAACAGATTATCACATACACTACCATAAATCTCAGCCAAATTCATAGTTATTTTATGGACCTTCTCTTTTTATTTAAGATACAGAAAGATATTTTTATAATTACTCACCTCATAAAGCATCCAATGGACTTCTCCTCTCCTTTAATATATGACCATGACCTGTAAAAATAAGAAGAAAAACAATACACACACTAATCAATAAGAACACATCAAGAATTATACTTACCTGTTTACTCAATTACTTTATTATCCTCACTCACCTGCCTATTTATCTCTTTGTTTTTTTTAATTCTTTGGTCTTTTAAACACTTTACCCCAATCTTCTAAACTTAACCTCTCCCCCTGTACCTTGCACTAACCTTAACCTCTCCCCCTTCACCTTGCCCTAAACCTAACCTCTTTCTCCCCTTCAAAATCCCAATTTTTTTTTTCACAACTTTATTGTGATTCTTTTTTATACAAACGATTTATTATTTTAATTTTTTAGTAAATTTTCTAATAAAATGCTTTTTTTTAATCTTTTTTTTAAAAAAGGAGTTTAGAAAACCCTAAAGAAAGAAACAAAATAATAAAATAAATTTTAACCAGCTGCCAGTGCCAAATATCAAAGCAAATTTGATATTTTTAGTCCCCTAACGTAATCCTAACCCTAACATGGCAGAGTCAGAAGCAGAGTCTGGGTTCAGAAAGGACACAATAAGCAAACTCTTGTCAAGTTTCTTCAAGGAGGACAAAACCAGACTAAGTGGTGATGCTGTGCTGCTCATGGCAGAAATGCTCAAGGTGTTTGTCGAAGAGGCTGCTGTAAGATCACAGAAACAAGCTGAATCGGAGGACTGTGACCAAGTTGACATCGAGCACTTTGAAAAAATCCTACCTCAGCTGCTCCTGGACTTTTAGCACAGTGATACCACAAGATGGAGCCAGAGTGTTGTGTGCATCTTCCTTCTTCAAGCCTCCAGCTCCACCTCTTACACCAAGGACCTGGAGCCACCAAGTTTAGTTTTACTGACATTTAAATGTTTTCTATATGACTGCAATTTCATAATCACTTAAGTCTGAGATTACAATAAGATTCTCTCTCTGTATTTATTGGAGTCGTTTGATTTTAAGTGAAAAGCAGTGGTGCTGTCCGCGTGCCCCCTTGCCACTGCCAATAAGGCCCACCTGTGCTCCTCTGTGCAACAACAGGTGCTTCCAGCATGCTCCATGGCGCCCTTCATCAAAGCCTCCTGGAGCAGTTGGAAGCAATTAGAGTAATAAGGGGAGCAGCCAGTCCCTTAGATGATGACAAGTGCCAGGAAAAAATGAGTACCCCCTCCGGCCACTTTGAAGTTCCCTTTTGCTGTCCTGCGATGTTTAGTTAGAGGTGGGGGGAAGGGCAAAGGGGACCTCTGGCACAGGGGGAAAGTTGAATGGGAGTCTGCGTGCACGAATGTGTGCATGTGTTAGCCAAACACGGCCAGAGACCACACACATAGATATTCTGTTTGAAAGAAAACATAACAAAACACATTGGAACATGGTCCAAGAGGAGCAGGGTGTAATTCTGAAGGTAAATAAACAAAAGAGGCGAGTAGTAAAGGTGCTTTCTCTCCTTTCATCACAGCAGAGGGGGGAAGTTGGGCCTGCGAGGGAGAGGGTAATGTGGGGTTTTCTAACCCAACTGCCTCTGATGGTTTTCCACCAGTGGTGTATTCGACCAACGTGTCTTCACTGTGAGTCAGCATAGCTGTACAACACCTCACACTGTTTATTTGTGTGGCTCTTGGGTGACTCACCACGCTTACAAACACTGCTCACATACAGCTGGAAGCAACTTAGGCTAAAGTCAAGAGTCCGGGCTCAGATGGGTGCTCAAGGACACAGCACCTGGAATTTGACCCAGCACATTTTTAGGGGAGCCCAGGCTGGATTTGTGTTTCCCAGGAGTAACTTCCACAGCAGTCCTTCAGGAGAAGGTGTGTTTGGTTGAGTGATGTTTAGTTTAATGATACCATGAGGACCATTAGCACACACACCCCCTCCCCTCCCTCAACACACACCACACACACACACAACACTTTGTGAAGTTAATAATTTGTCAAGTTAATAATTACAGTCATTCATAGCAGCAGCTCCTGCCCTCTAGTTTTGAGGGGTACATTTACAGTAGACTGCAGAGCTACCACTTTGCCAATGCGGACTGACTCAGTTTTTATTACCAAATCTGAAAACGTTGTAGGTTTGGATATAGTCGCAGTAGTGTACAGCCTTTCTGGTGGTTTGAAATGGATCTTCTCCAACTGTCAATCCTTGCAGATGAAAATAAAAACAATTATTGTGTTGGATCTCTCAAAAAAAAAAAAAAGGTCGCTTCTGGCAGCAGGGGCAGGCAGCCATGCCCATTTGCCAAGCGCAACCAGGTGTGGGTGGCGGTTCCAGCCGAGGGATGGACCGTGCACCTCCCTTCCCGTTTCGGAGGACAGGCACGCTTTCCTTTCCCTAACCCTAACCCTTCTAGGTCTGACATGGAAATATATGGAAATCCCGGGCCCATCCATCTCACTTTCTCCTACAGTATTTTTGGCTGTTTTCTTCCCTTTCCCGCAGTGAGACCATTTTTTCCACCTCATATTCTGATTCTTCAAATTTCTCTGAACCCTTTTGGGGAAAAAAAAATCTCTCTACAATCTTTTTAACAAAAGCCAAGAATGTTGTAATACCGAGCGTTGTTCAAGGGGGTGCTACACTTTTTCGGACAAGCCCAACATGTCCATGCCAAAGAAGAAGAGGTGCAATTACAAGTTGCAACTCTCACCCACTTTTTTCGTGTCACCCATCATAGCCGAGCCCACTTTCACCGTATAGGATTAGTATATAAGGCCCTTACCATCCAAACATTATCTTTTCATTATTCTCTTTCAGCCTCTGCTATTTTTTAACTCTGTATCCATATTTCTAATATATTTTTTCCATTTAGTTTTTTTTCCTTCACTTTTACTTGCTGTCAAGTTTTGGCTGTTGTCTAATTACATTGACTGACATAACTATCATACCAAATCAAATTTTTTTTCCCAACTTTTTTTCTGAATTTTCAAATACAGAAAACTCTCAAGAATTCACCCAAAAATATTTTAAGAATGTGATGAATAGTCAAAAACAAACCCCCCCGGCACATACCCCCTTCAAATTTAAGAAGGGCACATGATAATAAATGACTAAATAGATAAATAAATAAAATGAAATAGAGCTTAAATAAATAAAATAAGTAGCAGAAGGAACATATATTACAAAAAAAACAACCCAACACAATACTCAGTCCAAAGTAAGATTACTCGCTGTACTCCTTAAATGCAGCAAAAAGGGATTCCAGGTTTTCTCAAGCGTGTTGGCAGTACCAGACAAAGTCAACCTAATCTTTTCCAAATTAAGACAGTAAATCACATCCTTAACCCAGTGTGGGTGGGTGGAGCAGAGGATTTCCAATTCAACAATATCAATCTTGTTGCCAGCAAACTTGTGAATGCTATTAAATCCTTACCTTGCCACAGGAGAAGTTAGACGGGAGGGTTAACACACCAAATTGAACCCAAATTTTAAGGCAGGAGGCCATAACAACATTTTCAGTATAGCTTGGGACGGAAGAAAGAAGAGGCAAGTGTAGTAAGGCTGTCAATGATGGAGTGGAGTTGGCCTCTCTAACCAACCATGATGGAGATACCTCTGTATCCTCCTCTTGATGCCAATAGTTGAGATTCTTAATATTTGTTGCCCAGTAATAAAATAGAAATGTTAGGAAACGCCATTCCGCCCAAAACCTTTGTCTCTGTCAGATCTGATGTCGTAATCTAGGATTCTTTTTATTCCAAATGAATTCTATTATAAGAATATCAACTTAGCAAAAAAACAAGAAAGAGGAAGAAAGAGTGGTATACACTGGAACAGATACAAAAAGCGTGGAAAAATATTCATTTTGATAGTGTTGATTTTAGCAGCCACAGACAAATTAAGGAGGGACTAATGCTCAAAGTCTAGTTTACTTTGCGAAAGCAAAGAGAGACAATTCTTCTTATATAGGTTCTTCAGTCTGTCAACCACAAATACAGAGATACAGAGATAGAATAACCCAGATAAACAAATCCAGAACTAGAGGATTTAAATGGGAAGTTATTACGTGAGTAGTCCTTTGCAAGCCTATTAATAGGAAACAACTCACTTTTACCAAGGTTAAGCTTGTACCCAGAAATCTTACCAAATCTATCTAGAACTGAAAGTGCAGCAGGAATGGGGTGTGATAGGTCAGACACCAGCAGTAAGACTTAAACAGCACCAAATCACAAAATTAATTGATTTACTGATTCAAAACATATGGATGCTTGGTCAAACTGCAACAAAAAACAAAAACATTTCCAATGACACAGAGATGAGAAAAAAGGATGATTAAAACAATAGGCACAGACAATCTGCATGATGACTGTTAATACAAAAAAACCTAAATCTATGGCTCAGCCTGTCCAGTCTGATTTTAGATGTTGGGTGAACATTTCTGTCTAAATAACAAGTCTCCAAGGACAATGTTGTAGCATATGTGAACCATTCAGAGGACTTTTGTTGTTATTTATTAGGTTCACAAATGGCTTAGGTCTTGGACCAATTTCTTTTCCTGTGTCAAGTAGAAAAATGCTTATACAGTCACTGAGCAGGCGTTTCAGGTCATTGGCAAGTCTTTAAGTACTACTTTTGGGGGAAGGTAATACTGGTCCCATAAAGTCTAAATAAAACTTTCATAATGTACCACTCTACTGTTGAAGTGGGCTCCATGCTATTCCAGAATCCCCAGAAACCCTAACCTTATATTACTAGGCAAAACAATGCATCTTTGTTTTGGATACAATTAAAAATGAAAGGACTCAGGGATTTTACATTTTCAAATTTAGCTTCTCCAGGGAAGTCCCTTTTTACTACCTGATATTTTTCTTGTTTTATTTTCTCTTCAATCACTTTTGCTTTTGCTAAAAGCATACGATGACCACAAATGTATTTGTTTCCCATTAGAGAAAAGTAAGTCATTTTTAAAGTGGATTTAATTAAACCATTTTGTTTGACCCTTTTCACAAAACTTTTCAGGTGCAGCTTCTTTAAATGTCCAGCAGATGGCAGGAGCGGCGCAAGAAACCCAAGTAGATCCTCCCTGTTTACCTGTGAAGATATGAGGATACAAACAACAGTTTAATGTTTTAGCCCCCCCAACATATACACAAGCACAGTGTTTTGTCTTTCTCTCTTTTAACAGATTATCTAACATTTAGAAACCTCATTCTCTTTTACTTTCTAGTAGTCATCTAGTTTTATGTTCTCCTTAATAACTGTGGCTGTTTCTAAAACAATATGCTGACCAGCAATGTTTACTAATATTAAATTTATTTATTTATTTAGAGCCCAAAATCACAAACATCGTTTGCCTCGGAGGACTTTACAGTCTGTACAATTGTGACACCCTCTCTCCTTAGACCCTCGAACCAGAGTCAGGAAAAACTTCAAAAAAGCCTTTATGGGAAAAAGAAGAAACCTGAGGAAGAGCCACAGATGAGGGATCCCTCTCCCTGGGACGGACAGACGTGCAATAGATGCCACATGTACAGAGAACATCATCATCAGTCATATATGGAGTTAAACATGGGTCGTAATAAACTGTAGATAAACTGAGTTCATTGGTTTAGTCCATGTGTGAAGGTATCACAGGTAATGGAAATGAGTCCTGTGAGTCCAGGTGCATCTCTAGATGTCCTCATATGGAGCTCTGGGCCACTCGACCTTCTCTCCACAACACAGACACAGAGACAAAGAGTAGAGGAAGCAAAGGAAGAGGAAGCAGAGAAAGAGGAAGCAGAGACAGAGGAAGAGGGAGAGGTGCCCAGTGCATCATGGGAGCCCCCCGGCAGTCTAAGCCTATAGCAGCATAACTAAGGGCGAGCCTGTGCCCACCCTAACTATAAGCTTTATCAAAAAGGAAGGTTTTAAGTCTATTCTTAAACACTGACACTGTGTCTGCCTCTCGGACCCAGACTGGGAGCTGGTTCCAGAGAACAGGGGCCTGATAGCTGAAGGCTCTGCCCCCTAGACTACTTCTGGAAACCCTGGGAACTACAAGTAAGCCTGCGTTTTGGGAGCGCAGCAGCGCTCTAGTCGGTTGATAAGGAGTTATCAAGTTCATTAAGATATGATGGTGCCAGACCATGTAGAGCCTTATAGTTCAGTTCAGTTTCAATCAGTTTTGTCTGGCTCCATTGATAAATATAATTGGGTGTCATCATCATAACAATGGAAATCTATGGAGTGCCTCCTGATGATATTGCCAAGGGGCAGCATATACAAAATAAACAGAAGAATTGGACCTAGCACTGAACCTTGTGGAACTCCATGACAGACTTTAGTATGCACAGAGGATTCATTATTAATATGGACAAACTGAGACCGATCTGATAAGTATGATCTGAACCAGTTTAATGCAGACCCTTTAATGCCAAGCAGTTTTTCCATTCTCAGCAACAGGATGTGATGGTCAACTGTATCAAAGGCAGCACTGAGGTCTAACAGGACAAGTACAGACAGAAGCCCTCTATCTGATGCTGTCAACAGGTCATTGGTGACTTTCACAAGTGCTGTTTCTGTGCTATGGTGAGCTCTAAATCCTGACTGAAAAACTTCAAAAAGACTATTACTGTGGAGGATAATTACATAACTGGCTGGCTGGCAACGGCTTTCTCTCCAGGATCTTAGACAAAAATAGTAGCTGCTGCTCTGCCATTACACAGGGCTTTCCTATATCTTTTGAGACTCTCTTTCCAGGCTAGGCGAGAGTCCTCCTCTTTGGTGGAGCGCCATATCCTTTCCAATTGTCGTGTTGCTTTGTTTTAACTTGCAAGTTGCAGAGTTAAACCATGGTTCTAATCTCTTGTTTTATGATCTTTCTTTTTAGGGGCGCAACAGAGTCCAGAGTGCCTCTGAGTGAGTCCATCGTGTTACTAACAAGTTGGTCAATTTGGGGAGGGGAGCTCAAAAAATCATGAGAGTCGTCAGAGATACTATAGGAAATCTTACTGACTTTAATGCTGTCGGAATTGCTTCCTTAAATTTAGTCCTAGTACAATCAGGTAACCATCTAGTGAACACTAATTTTTCTAGAGGTGCATAGTCCTGTAATAGGAATTCAAATGATACTAAGTAGTGGTCTGATAATATAGGATTTTGGGGGGAGACTATTAAGTGCTCAATTTCAATATCATAGGTGAGGACCAAATCAAGGGTGTGATTGTGACAGTGAGTTGGAGAATTTACCCTCTGAGAAAACCCAATGGAGTCCAATAATGAGATGAATGCTGTGCTAACACTGTCACTATTCATGTCCAAATGAATATTAAAATCATCTACAATAATTACCTTCTCATTTTCAAGGACTAAATTTGACAAGAACTCTGAAAATTCAGATAAGAATTCAGAGTACAGGCCTGGAGGGGCGGTACACTACAACAGCAACGGCTGGAGATGAGAGTAATAATAAGGCTTTCAAATGAGCTGTATTAATAGGGCTGAATTAAAAATGGCTGCAACTCCACCTCCTCGTCCAGTGTCTCGAGGAACATGAACGTTAGAATGACTCGGTGGAGTGGATTCATTTAGGCTAACAAATTCTTCCTGACCTAGCCAGGTCTCAAGTAAGGCAGAACAGGTCTATATCAGAGTCTGATATCAAATCATTTATCAGAACAGCCTTAGAGGCCAGAGATCTGATGTTTAAGAGGCCACACTTAATTTTCTTATTGGTGCTGTTGCTGAGTTGCTACAGCGGTTGTATTAATTTTGTATTAAATTTTTCTGAATGACTCTTTTTGGTTTTAAGAGTTTAAATGTCGCTGGGCAGACAGCGCAGTTTCTATTCTATATTGGGTGTGCAGCTGCTCTAATGGAGGCGCAGAGAAGTGTGTAAGACTGCAGCTCTGCTTACTGGTCCCAACTCTGGTATGTCATGATGATAATAGCGCCCGGTGGCCACCGGGATGTTCCAGAAGACTACAGACTGTAAAGTCCACCGAGGCAAACGATGTTTGTGATTTTGGGCTTTAAATAAATAAATAAATTTAATATTAGTAAACATTGCTGGTCAGCATATTGTTTTAGAAACAGCCACAGTTATTAAGGAGAACATAAAACTAGATGACTACTAGAAAGTAAAAGAGAATGAGGTTTCTAAATGTTAGATAATCTGTTAAAAGTCAAACAAAAGTTTAATAATCCATTAAAAAGAAAGACAAAACACTGCTTGTTGCAAAAGTCATTGTGTATATGTTGGGGGTAAAATCCCTTGGCACTTTTTAATTGTATAAAACATTAAACTGAAAGGGTCAAACAAAATTGTAAATCCCACTAAAGGCTTTTTGTATCTAAAGCCACATGTATTTGGTCTCATATCTTCACAAGTGACTTCCTGGAAGAAGAAGGTAAACAGGGAGGCATTGGATCTACTTGGGTTTCTTGTTTCAACATGAAGCCGCTCAACGAAAAGTTTTATTTAGACTGTATTACCTTCCCCCAAAAGTAGTATCTGCTGACCTGACATTTAAAGATTTTTCTACTTGCAGGAAAAGAAATTGGTGCACCATTTGTGAACCTAATAAATAAAACAAAGTCCTCTGAAGTCCTGAAATAGTTTTGTGAACTTGTTAAGACAGGTTCACCCAACATCAAACAAAATGGTTTAATTAAATCCACTTTAAAAATGACTTACTTTTCTCTAATGGGAAACAAATACATTTGTGGTCATCATATGCTTTTAGCAAAAGCAAAAGTGATTGAAGAGAAAATAAAACAAGAAAAATCCTTTTTTCTATGAGTCTTGGTAGTAAAAAGGGACTTTTTGTTCCCTGGAGAATTTGCTAAATTTGAAAATGTAAAATCCCTGAGTCCTTTCATTTTTAATTGTATCCAAAACAAAGATGCATTGTTTTGCCTAGTAATGTAAGGTTAGGGTTTCTGCTGGGATCCGATTCTGGAATAGCATTGGAGCTAACCCACTTCAACAGTAGAGTGGTAACACATTACGATTGAAAGTTTTATTTAGACTTTATGGGACCAGTATTACCTTCCCCCAAAAGTAGTACTTTAAAGACTTGCAATGACCTGAAACGCCTGCTCAGTGACTGTATAAGTATTTTTCTACTTGACACAGGAAAAGAAATTGGTCCAAGACTTAAGTCCATTCATTTGTGAACCTAATAAATAACAACATTTGTGAACCTAATAGTCCTCTGAATGGTCCAACAAAAGTCCTCTGCATAAATGAATGTCCAACATATGCTACAACATTGTCCTTGGAGACTTGTTATTTAGACACAGAAATGTTCACCCAACATCTAAAATCAGTCCCTCCTTAACTGGCTAAAACAGGCTACAGGCTGAGCATATTTTTAGCTTTTTTAGTTCCAGTTTTTTTGTATTAACAATCTTCTTCCTCTTTCTTCATCATGCAGATTGTCTGTGCCTATTGTGTTTTAATCATCCTTTTTTTCTCATCTCTGTGTCATTGTCAAAGATTGGAAATGTTTTTGTTTTTTGTTGCAGTTTGACCAAGCATCCATCCATGTTTGTTGGACTCCATCAGTTTCCTAACATTTCTAAATTGCCCTTCTTTCTTCAATTAATTTTGTGCAACAAATTTGGGTGCAGTTTATGTCTTGCTGCTGGTGTCCGACCTATCACGAAAAATATGACGCCTCCATTCCTGCAATTTGGTGTGTGCACTTTCAGTCAGTTCTAGATAGATTTGGTAAGATTTCTGGGTACAAGCTTAACCTTGGTAAAAGTGAGTTGTTTCCTATTAAATAGGCTTGCAAAGGACTACTCACGTAATAACTTCCCATTTAAATCCTCTAGTTCTGGATTTGTTTATCTGGGTTATTCTATCTCTGTATCTCTGTATTTGTGGTTGACAGACTGAAGAACCTATATAAGAAGAATTGTCTCTCTTTGCTTTCACAAAGTAAACTAGACTTTGAGCATTAGTCCCTCCTTAATTTGTCTGTGGCTGCTAAAATCAACACTATCAAAATGAATATATTTTTCCACGCTTTTTGTATCTGTTCCAGTGTATACCACTCTTTCTTCCTCTTTCTTCTTTCTTTTGCTAAGTTGATATTCTTATAAGAATTATTTGGAATTCATTTGGAATAAAAAGAATCCTAGATAAAAAGAATACAACATCAGATCTGACAGAGACAAAGGTTCAGATTGGGCGACATCAGAATGGCGTTTCCTAACATTTCAAAGGTTTCCTAACATTTCTATTTTATTACTGGGCAACAAATGGGCGGAATTAAGAATCTCAACTATTGGCATCAAGAGGAGGATACAGAGGTATCTCCATCATGGTTGGTTATAGAGGCATCATGGTTGGTTACTCCAACTATTGGCATCATTACAGAGGATCAGTATCTCCATCATGGTTGGCTTCCACTACACTTGCCTTATCTCAACTTGCCTTCTTTCTTCCGTCCCAATCCTCCCAAGCTAGACTGAAAATGTTGTATGGCCTCCTCCTGCCTTAACTGAAAAGGCAAACTTGGGTTCAATTTCCATCTTAAAATTTGACAGCCTTAATTTGGTGTGTTAACCCTCCCGTCTAACTTCTCCCAAGCCTCCATGTGGCAAGGTTGGTAAGGATTTAATAGCATTTCACAAGTTTGCTGGCAACAACAAGATTGATATTGTTGGAATTGGAAATCCTCATCCTCTGCTCCACCCACCCACACTGGGTTAAGGATGTGATTTATTGTTCTGTCTTAATTTGGAAAAGGGGATTAGGGGTTAGGTTAGGGACTTTGTTGTCTGGTACGTTGCCAACACGCTTGAGAAAACCTGGAATCCCTTTTTGCTGCATTTAACATTTAATATGGGTTTTTTCCAGCATTTTTGTACAGCGAGTAATCTTACGTGGCTTTAACTTTTGGTGGGCAACTTTTGGACTGAGTATTGTGTTGGGTTGTTCTTTTGTTTTTTTTGTCTAATTTTTGTAATATATGTTCCTTCTGCTACTTATTTACTTATTTTATTTATTTAAGCTCTATTTCATTTTTTTTTTTTATTTATTTATCTATTTTTATTGTCATTTATTATCTTGTATTGTTATCATGTGTGCCCTTCTTAAATTTGAAGGGGATATGTGCCGGGGGGGTCGGATCGGACTTGATGTTTGTTTTTGACTATTCATCACATTCTTAAAATATTTTTGGGTGAATTCTTGAGAGTTTTCTCTATTTGAAAATTCAGAAAAAAAGTTGGGAAAAAAAATTTTGATTTGGTATGATAGTTATGTCAGTCAATGTAATTAGACAACAGCCAAAACTTGACAGCAAGTAAAAGTGAAGGAAAAAAAACTAAATGGAAAAAATATATTAGAAATATGGATACAGAGTTAAAAAATAGCAGAGGCTGAAAGAGAATAATGAAAAGATAATGTTTGGATGGTAAGGGCCTTATATACTAATCCTATACGGTGAAAGTGGGCTCGGCTATGATGGGTGACACGAAAAAAGTGGGTGAGAGTTGCAACTTGAAATTGCACCTCTTCTTCTTTGGCATGGACATGTTGGGCTTGTCCGAAAAAGTGTAGCACCCCCTTGAACAACGCTCGGTATTACAACATTCTTGGCTTTTGTTAAAAAGATTGTAGAGAGATTTTTTTTTCCCCAAAAGGGTTCAGAGAAATTTGAAGAATCAGAATATGAGGTGGAAAAAATGGTCTCGCTGCGGGAAAGGGAAGAAAACAGCCAAAAATACTGTAGGAGAAAGTGAGTTGGATGGGCCCGGGATTTCCGTATATTTCCATGTCAGACCTAGGGGTTAGGGTTAGGGAAAGGAAAGCGTGCCCGTCCCCGAAACGGGGCGGGAGGTGCACGGTCCATCCCTCGGCCGGAACCGCTACCCCACACCTGATTAAATTAAAAAAAATAAAATTTAAAAATAAGAAATAAAATTTGTAGGAGTATAGAAAAATTAAAAATAGATGGGGGAGGGAAAAAAACTCCCTTCGAGGACTGAAAAATCTAAAGGATTAATAAAATATGTTTAAATAATTAACTTGAACCCTGAGATAAATTATTAAACGACATTAAAAGGTGTATACACGCACCGATACACACTGATCAGAGGTCGGCAAATTGCCGTAAAGAACTTAGAAAGAGCGATCTCAAAGTTGAAACATTAAAACCACGGTCAAAACGTTAAAACATTGAGAACACTTTACATAAACAATAATAAATAAGAAATAAATAATGATAGTGGGTAAAATTAATAATAAATGAAAGGAAAGGAGGACGATGAAAAAAATAAATAATTAAAAGAGACCGTTGTTAACAAGTGTGTGCTTTGTAAATGAACAAGGGTGCTTTTAACAATAAAACAATAAAATAAAATAAATAAAATAAAACAATTGTCGTTTGTACCATTTCAAAAGTTCATTTTTGTGGTGTTTTTTTTCAGGGGGAGGCTTTCTGGAAAGCTCTGGCTGTACAGTTCCGGGATGGAATGTTTTAATCCGTGTATAAGCAATAAAAATAATGATGAAAAATAAAAATTGATTTAAAAACAACCCGGAGTGCGTTGAATGTGGCGTTAAAGAGTGTCCAGAAAGTGCTGCGTTTTTCTCTTGGAAAAGAGTTAAAAAGTGCTAAAAACAATCCTTTTGGTTAGGTTTTGGAGTCCTCCAGAGGAGTTCGGATGTGATCACTGTCTTGACGTTTCGCCGTGTCGGCTTCATCAGAAGAATGGAAGGGGCGACGAGGTGAGTGAGGCTTCTTAAGGAAGTAACAATTGGATGGTGGCCGGAGGGAAACCCTCTCATTGGTCCAGATGACTTCCTGTGTTCCCTGTTTAAACTGTCCCCGTAACAGCGGAACCCAAGCCTTTGATTGTGGTGCATCGCAATTAAATTAATTTTTATTAAAATGCAACCTCAATAAACCTTATATGTATAATATTCTTAAGACCCTTAAAATGAAAGAAATGTATAAAAAACAGGCTCTGGCAGGGTTAGGTTAGGGGACTAAAAATATCAAATTTGCTTTGATATTTGTCACTGGCAGCTGGTTAAAATTTATTTTATTATTTTGTTTCTTTCTTTAGGGTTTTCTAAACTCCTTTTTTAAAAAAAAAAAAGATTAAAAAAAGCATTTTATTAGAAAATTTACTAAAAAATTAAAATAATAAATTGTTTGTATAAAAAAGAATCACAATAAAGTTGTGAAAAAAAAAAAGGTTTGGCGAGGCTGGAAAACTCATCTCCCTCACCCGGGAGACCGGGGTTCAATCCCCGGACAGAGGAAGAGGCCACCTGCTGGTACAAGGCCCGGAGCGGGGACCAGGTTGGGAGCGTGGGCCCAACAACAACTCCTAATTTAAAAAAATGGTCGGGGTGGAAAAATAAAAATTTGGAATAAAATAATATAAAAGTGCATGTATTGGTGGTATAAAACAAGTGCAAGATAAGTGCAAAATAAGTGCTAAAAGGGGTGTTGTGCATGGTAGCCTTGTATCCTCCTGGCCTAGTGGTTAGCTCTACACTCCCACCCCTGGGGGTGCCGGGTTTGAATCCCGGCCAACCCACCGAGGTAGTGCTAGCAGGGGAGTGTTGTTGTGTCCAATTTATGTATCCATAATTTTTCTGCTCTCTTCCTCTGTCCAGTGGTCCATCTGTTATTGGATTCTAAACCTGAAATGATAAGTTTGTCAGAGGGGTGCTGTTGAAAATGTTGGACCAATGGAGTGCCTAGTTTGCCTTCACCGATGTTGTACATGTGTTGTTTTAAGCGGGTGTGTATGCTATGTTTTGTTTCTCCTATATAATGTTTATGACAAGTAGCGCATGTGATGGTATAAACTGTGTTGCTGGTGTTGAGAGAAAATGAACCAAGGGTGGGATGGGAAGCTCCACTGTATGTATTGATAATAAATTTTCTGTTTTTGTAATGTGTGCTGTATTGTGTGTGTGGTCTATGATCTGTGAATTTTGAGTGTACCAGCATGTCCTGTAGGTTTTTATTTTTGCGGTATGCTGATATGGTTTTGTGATTGTGAAAGGCTGGGTGTTGTGACTGTAAGTGGGTGAAGTTGTGTTTGATGATCTGGTGAAGTCTAGTTATTTTATGTGAGAAGGTGGAAATAAATGGTAGGATGGTTGAGGGTGTGTGGGTGGAGGAATTGGAGTCTGTGTTAGGGTTAGGGCAAGGGAGGGAGGGGTTGAGGTTAGGGTCAGGGCAGGGCTGATTCGAAAATGCTCATTAAAATCCTTATTATCCTTTTTAATTAAAAATTTGATCTCTGGCGGTAAGATATCAAGAGGAGGTGTCCAATCTGAGACTCCTGTAAAACGTACCACTTGTCTTTGTCTATTTTGAAAATGTTTAATTTTTCTATGGTAATTTTGAATATCCAATTGAAGTTGTGGTTTCTGATTTTTATTTAAATTAATTGTAGGGACAAAAGTTAGGCCTCTATTCAACAATTGCAATCAATTGAATTATCATCAAATTTGTATTTTAATCTTATAGATGGGTCAAAAGTGTCCAATGTTTTAATGAATTGTTGGGCACTGTCCACTTTTCTGGCTCCTTGTGTATCTTAGGCAAAATATAAAACCTCCTTGCCCTGGGTTCTGAATCCCCCTGTAAATACTTCATTTGTCTCTTGTTTATAAACCCTTGATTAAATAAACTCTCTAAAATTTGTTTAACTATAGGAACAGTTTCTAAATAAATGGGATCTTCCATTTTCCTGTAATATTTCCTATCACTTAACTGTCGATTGACCTCCCTAATATATTGCTCCCTCCCCAAAATGACTACTGCACTGCCCTTATCCGCAGGTTTGATCACAATGTGCTTATTATCCATTAATTCTTTAATAGCTTTCTCCTCCTCTCCCGACAAATTTGGCTTTTCTTTCCTGATTCTGATTGGAAAATGCTCATTAAAATCCTTATGATCCTTTTTAATTAAAAATTTGATCTCTGGCGGTAAGATATCAAGAGGAGGTGTCCAATCTGAGACTCCCTGTAAAACGTACCACTTGTCTTTGTCTATTTCGAAAATGTTTAATTTTTCTATGGTAATTTTGAATATCCAATTGAAGTTGTGGTTTCTGATTTTTATTTAAATTAATTGTAGGGACAAAAGTTAGGCCTCTATTCAACAATTCCAATTGCGGTTTGGTAAGAGTGAAATTTTCGGCTAGCACCATCACATTTTGGGACAAGAGAGGTTTGGATCCCTTATCCCCCTCCTTCAGAGGGCTTAAGGGGCATCCAAGTTTAAAAACGAAACCCAGTGGTCAGCATAGCACGGGCTGCGTCCTTCGTCCAATGGACATGATCTTTCTCCGTGTAAAAGTCAGTACTTCTCAGTGCGGGAATATACGGCAAATTCCGCATAATGTACGCATTCAGCGTTAGCAAAGTTGTTCGTTCCGCACTGGATAAGGACGGTGAATAATTTATCACCGGAATCCAAATCTCTGCATGGAAATTGCTGGAAATTGCCAAGCTAATCCATGCAATCCTGCACCTTTCTTTCTCTTTTTTCTTTTCTTTTTTTTTCAAATGTTACGATAATTTTATTTAAGTCCTTTGCAAAACACTCATCTTGGCTTTTGTTTGGTTATATATAATCAAGTGGCATGAGGTACCAAAGTTCATAGTTTCCCTGTCGTCCACAGCTATGAATGGCTGTTGTGTGTTTTGTATAAATTTGATATCGACTGTTTGGATCTTATTCATATCAGAAATGTCAAAGTTTTCGATCAGGAAAAAAAAGGCTTTTCCCTGTTTTTAGAGTTAGGAGTTAGTTAAAGAGGCAGGAAATCGTTCCTAGAGAGCAGGTGACATGTGGAAGAATCTTGCAGTGCAGTGAGGGGTCAAAGGTGAAAGGTCATTCCAAGTCTGACAGGACGATGATCTCATCTGGGTCACACTGAGTCACCACGTTTACCTTGTTTTTCTTGGGAGGTGGTGTCGACTGTGAACTGCTGACTATTTCCTGGGTCGGAGTGTCTACTCGAGTCGATTCTGCCTGCTGTGGAGAACCGCAGGTAAACACGCCCATGTCCAGAGGGATCTCTGTCTCATTGTCATGGATGATTATGTGCTTCGTGTTTTGGGAGTCCACTGACGCAATTTCCGCCCTCTTCCTCTTCTGGCCCCTCGTGGTTCTGGGGCTGGGAGGCGGCGACGTGCCGTTGGTCTGTGTGTCACATTTTTCTACTACGACTGCCGGTGACGGAAGCAGCAGCACCCCATTGGCTTCCACCAGGGGAGCGTCTGCAGAGTCCGCAGTGATTTTGCTGTTGCTCACCAGCACAACTGAAACATGATTGGTGGAATCGACAGACTCCTCTAATTTTGCGAGGTTACCATTGGACAGCGGCCTCTGGTTGTCAGTCCGCGGTGGCTCTGATTGGCTGGGGCTGTGTCTGGGGCAGGGGATGTCGGACAGCGGGGACACTTGTGACTTGCTCTCGTCAGACAGCGGACTGAATCCTGCTTGTGACTGGCTCCTCGTCCTCTTCTTTCACGCTTCCTTCTTCTCCCGCAGAAACGCTTCCTGATACCTCGTCCGTCTGGTCCTCCTTGTTGGTGCCGTTGCATGTTTGATCCACCTCATTACTTTCGTCTTCCTCATTCTCATCATCGTCTGGTCCATCCTGCTGCGTGCTGGCCTGGATCTCTTCCTCAATGTCTGGGTCTGATGACTCATCATCTTCATCTTCATCCTCTTCCTCCTCCTCCACCTCTTCTCCTTCTTTGTCATCATCCTTCTTCTCTGCTACTCCATTCTCCTCTTTATTTTCTTCTCCATTTTCTGCTTTGTGTTCCTCTTTCTCTTTGCCGTCTTTCTCCAGTCGTTTGATCCTCTCCTGCTCCTCTGTGTCATCTTGTCTCTTAGCAAACTTGGTGATGACCTCCTCCAGACGGGAAAGAGCCACTTCTCTGTTTGAACGCAGCCTCTGTCGCAGTGAAGGGTCCGACAACGCCGGGTCTGAGGCGGGCTTGTAGGTGTCAGTGAGGTGCGAGCCGAAGTTGTACACCAGATCCAGGTGACGTCTCTCCTGCATGCGGCTCCCGGTGTCTCTGAAAGCCTCCTGGGCGATCTGGTTCAGCTGTTTTCTGCTCAGGCACAGGTTGTGGCGCTCATTGGCACGCAGCACCTGCTGGAGGATGTCTTAATAATCCGGAGGGTTTCTCTGAGCCTCCAGACTGTTGATGAATCGCTCGATCCTCCTGTTGATCTCTGGATAACAAGTGCTGCTGTAGGAGATCCTCTGCTCAATGACTCGACCTGTTAGTGTATTGCAGCCCTTGAGCTCGCACAGCTTTTCATAAATCTTCATCATCTTGCGTTTGAGCTTGTGCTCCTGGATGTATGAAGATTCCTCAGTTTCCAGGTCGTCTAAATTCAGCTCAGCCTGCTGCAGGCGGCGGATCTCCTCGTTGTACACATTTAGTAGATTCTCCAGGTACGCTATCTGTTTTCTGGACGCCCTCTTTGCCTTTTTCTCCATTTCCTCTTCCTTGTTTTTATTGTCCTCCTGCAGCTCCAAGGCAGAAGGTTGCTTCTCTTCTGTTGACGGTTTCACCTCCTCCTCCTCACCCATCTCAACCTTAGTCCTGTGTTTACTTTTGGGCGTAACAGAGGTAGACTGGAGAGGACTCGATGTCGAGGTACAAGGGCCAGACTCGACCTTGGTGATGTTCTGCCTCTTCTTGGCCGCATGCTGCTTTAGTACAGCGCACAGTTCATTTATATAGACAAAGGATTTTGGAACGGTTGGCCTGAGCGCGGGTCAAACATCGCCCCAAGGTGTTCCTGAACTCCACGGATGACAAGTAGTCGGGGGAGGCCTTGGAATGCTTAGTCTGGAGGAAGGTCAAGACCTCGGGGCAGTCCTGGGTGACAGCCAAGCAGTGCTCCACAAACTCGGTGAACAACTTCTGGTTCTCCGCCTGCAGAACATGTGCATCCTTCTTCGCTGAGGCAAAAGGTGACTGGGTGATGTGAGTCGGGACAGGCTGCAGGGCTTTGAGTTTCGAGACGTTTTTGGCTTCATTTCGAGAGGAGAGGTGGCGGCAGAGAAGAGGTGAGGGCTTCCCTCTTCGTCGTCATCAGCATCAAGGACTATGATCTTATCCGCCATCGAGGCGGGAGCCACCGCCATCAAAAAATGTTGATTATTTCTCTTGTTTACGAGCTGTTTGTTTTAACAACAAAAGAGGAAAATGTTCCACCTCTACGCATCGTTAGCATCAGCTAGCTGGTTAGCATTGTGCTAACTGGCGAGTCGACTAAGTGAGCAAATGGCGAACCGGAGGGGAAGCCGTGACGTGTGCTGATTTTAAATACGTTAAAAACGACCAAATAAATCCTGCGTTAGTCTCTTGAGAGCTGTATTTCTGTTTTGTTGTGTGTACAAAAACAACGCTCGGTAACTTGGCTGCGGCGTCGACCCGACACCGAAAGAGTTCGGGGTTAGGGTTAGGGGCAGATACTTTTTAGGGCCTAGAGAGGAAATTAAAAAAATCTACATATAAAAAAATTAATATAAAGAAAATAATAAAATAATATAATAATAAAAGTGTTTATGGTTAGGCACTAGAGAGGGGGAATGTTAGGGTTAGGGGGTTAGGGGTTACCCCTAACCCCAATTTGAATTTTTTAAAATTATTTCTAATTTTTAATTATTTTTAATTTTGCATTACTCTGGCCTCTCATTCCCTTCTTTTTCCACTTGCCTTTCTTCTCTTCTAGGCCCCCCACCTGTCCCATTCACTAACCCTAACATCAGTGTCTCTCGTGCCTAACCCTAGACACTTTTATTATTTATATATTAATTTATTATTTTATTTTATTTTTTGATATATTCTTTTATTTTTCCTCTCTAGGCCCTACACAGTATCTGCCCCTAACCCTAACATCCCTCTCTCTAGGGCCTAATCCTAGACATTTTTGGTTTATTTTTTAAAATATTTTTTTATTATTGATTTTATATTATTTTTTATTATTATTTATTAATTTATTATTTTTTTCCCCATCTAGGCCACTACCAGTAGCTTACCCTAACCTTTAACCTTCTCCTCTGTCAATAACTAACCCTAGATTTATTTTAAATGTCCTTCCTTCCTTTCTACTCCTACTCCTTCCAATTCAGTGCCTCAAAGTACAAAACACTCTGGAAAGAACTTGTGGGATGTTTCTGATTCGGTGACTCAATGTACAAACAACTCTAGAAAGGAATTGTGGAATGGAAACCTGGACGCTCAAAGACCCATCCTCCTCCCCCTCCCCTCTCCCTCTCCTCTTCTTTCTTCTTTTCTCCTCTAATATGGCTCATGATAGCAAGTGGGAGATGGTATGGGGACTAACATGCGCCGGCCAGTGCCTTGCCTTGTTTGTAGAGCCCAGCCCGCGCGGACAACATATCTCAAGCACATGGGCGTAGCTCACAGTTCCCAGCTCGTCTATCTCTCCCCTTCAAAAGATCAAGGCCTGTTGGGGGCCAGGACCGACTTTGGTCCAAAAAGTGCCCGCAGGCCCCTGACCCACAGATGTCTGGTAGAGCCCCACAGGGCGAGCGCATGGATTCAGATTCAGATTCAGATTTCCTTTATTAGTCCCACAAGCGGGGAAATTTACAGTGTAACAGCAGCAAAGACACATAGTGGGAAATAGTAAGAAATCTAAGACATGAAATAAAATAAAATAAAAGGTAAAATAATCCAAGATAAATAATTATAACTATAACTGTAAGTAAACCTGTACATAGTACAGAGGGAGTGTGCCTGAGAGTATACATATGAGAAATATATAATATCTCAGGGAGTGCAAAAAACAGTGAAATAGTGATGAATAATGAACAGAAGTGTATTGTTGTTGCACAGTTTATTGTTTATTGTCTATTAACTGCAGACTAGCGGACATTTTGTTTGTTGTACAGTCTGATAGCAGTTTAATAGTAGAGTTCGGTTAGCTGTGGGCGTCGCGGCTTGGCGTGTGGCTGACGGAGCAGGGGCAGAGCAGGCAGACTGGCGGAGTGTGGTGTGAGGCCAGCATGGGGTAGTTCAGAGCAGAGGGCCAAGCTGCGATGGAGTGCTGCAGATAGGACTGCAGAGGAGGAGATATGGCCAGGAGGAAGACCAAGGTTAACCAGGCAGGCAGATTCAGCAAAACCAGGAGTCTGGAGCACAAAAAACAGAACAGATTAGAAACAGGCAGAAGCTCAGGGAAAAAACTACTAAGAGCCAATGAAGTACCAAGTTGGGTAACTGAACGATCTGGCGAAGAGTGGATGAATGAGCCGGGCTTAAATATTGCTGACGAGTTGATTGCAGACTGACTCTTAGGTGATGAGATTGAACGAGGTGTGGTGATGAATGCCCTGCAGTAACCTCGTGCAGTAACCAGTGGCCCTCCTCAGCAGTCTGTCTATTCTCCTCCTGTCCCTGTCCGTGATGCTGCTGGCCCAGCAGACAATCCTGTAAAAGATGGCTGATGCCACCACAGAGTCATAGAAGGTCCTGAGGAGTGGTCCCTGCACTCCAAAAGACCTCAGCCTCCTGAGCAGGAACAGTCTGCTGTTGCCCTTTTTGACAAGGGTGTCTGTGTTGTGTGTCCAGTCCAGACTGTCATTTAGGTGAACACCCAGGTACTTGTAGGACTTCACAGTGTCGATGTCCGTTCCCTGGATGCTCACCGTTGCTGGCTGGATTGAGAGTGGCTACGCCTGCGGAAATCCACCACCAGCTCCTTGGCCTTCGGTTTGGTCCCAGAGCTCCCAGAGCTGGGATTTATACAAGGTTGTAGATAGACATGGACCTCTGCCTCATTTTTCCAGCCAAAGTGATTTGGCGCTTAGGTCTGAGGGGGTCCATTTTCACATATGTTGTTCGGGAGGGGACACCTCTTTCCAACAATGCCCCCGCGTCCCCCTGCGCCCCTGTGGTCTCAAGATACAGACCCCCCCAAAAATCGCGATTTCTAAGCCTCTACTGAAGGTTTACGCAGACGAGAGGAGGGGTGTTGAAACGATCCATGCAGATATTTTGTAGAGGGCTTTGCCCCCTTTCCGTAGACACCTTCATTTACGTCCCTGGGACAACAAGAAATGGGTCGAAAAGTTACGTGCCCCCAAAGGTGGTGCGTTTTACTTTCCGGGCACATAATTCTGGGACCGTTAATCGTCGTACATCGATGTCTGGGTCACCGCTGCGACCGGGAAGTCGAGCTCAAGAGGTTTTGTGCTTTTTTTTCTGAAAGAAAAAATGACATATTCAATATTCCAAATTCCTGTCTAAAAAAGTTAGGCATGATGCCCTAACCTACAATAAATAGGGAAATGGAATATGGAAGTGGACCATTACAACCCCACAGGAAGCAGTAAGAGTGCTGAAATTTGAGCCACTGGTAGAGCCCAGCCCAGCGCGACAACATATCTCAAGCACGTGGGCGTAGCTCACAGTTCCCAGCTCGTCTATCTCTCCCCTTCAAAAGATCAAGGCCCGTTGGGGGCCAGGACTGACTTTGGTCCAAAAAGTGCCCGCAGGCCCCTGTCCCACAGATGTATGGTAGAGCCCCTCAGGGCAAGCGTGTGGATGCCCTCGTTTGGCTCCTGCGATCCTCACTCGCAGATATTGGCCCCTCCAAAGTTGTGGCAATTTCAGGTTTTGGTGCCATCTAGCATCTGAACGGTAGGCTGCAGAGGCCCCATTCTTACATATTCTGATTCAGGGGACTGAGGCCAACAAAAAACTCTGGAAATAAATTGTGGAATGGTTCTGATTCAGTGCCTCAAAGTACAAAACACTCTGGAAGGAACTTGTGGAATGTTTCGGATTCAGTTATGGAAATTGTGGAATGGAAACCTGGACGCTCCAAGACCCATCCTCCTCCCCCTCCCCTCTCCTCTCCTCTTCTTTCTTCTTTTCTCCTCTAATATGGCTCATGACAGCAAGTGGAAGATGGTATGGGGACTAACATGCGCCGGCCAGTGCCTTGCCTTGTTTCCCGCAAAAACTATGCTGACGTTGGTCAGTATAGGGGAAACTATGAGTACATCTCCACTCTACCTAACCTTTGCCCGAGCCTCGGACCAGCTCCTTCCATTCTACCCACCGATTTGCTCCATGACCATCTTCTCTATTTAGTTAATATTCAATATTTGTTAAGATTATACAGCACATGTAGTGTGATCATGAGTGGCTTGACCTCTGCTTGTCTGGTGGCAACTGTAACCAGACTCTTTTAATGCCACAATGTATTTATTAACTTATTTATTTATTTCAGTTATTGATTAATTTTTGATTACAAAGCATGAGGTCATGGTCTAGTTGCAACTGTGACTGAGACCCTTTCCTGTAATCTTAACTACTTATTACAGGTTCTTTCTACAGGTAAGATTAACATAACTTCTCCACTTTGGGAATGATTTATACATGTAATTATAACTTTACATCTCCCAAAGACTGTTATTATATGAATGTATCCTTCACATTCATTTTAATTTCATTTATTTTTATTTTATTTTTTCATTAATTATGTTAGTCTATTTAAATAAAATTAAGATAGAAAACATTTTTTTCTCTTTCTCTCTCTCCCTCTCCCCCCTCCCAACCCCACCCCCTGCTCTGATCTCAAGATAGCACACAGTGAGCCTATCAGACTCTGAAGAATTGATCATTAAGTCCGCTGATGGACAGTGCAAATGTGACAGTGTGTTTTATTCACCATCAGAATTTGAGGATTGGAGACTGTGCTCATCTTCCATCAAAACTCAACAAATCACCACAAAACACAGCAAGCTGATCAGACACTGAGGCTCCTTCAGAAAGCCTGTTGATACAGGCAACGCAAATTGTGTTTCATCCCCCACCAGGATTTGAGATTGTGATCAGCTATCATAAACAGCATCAGAAATTGAGGACTTGAGATTGTGATCAGCTGTCATAAACACCATCAGGATTTCAGGATTTGAGAGTGTGTTCTCTGTCATCAGCATTGAGCTCAGGCTCAATCAGAAAGCCAGCTGATACAGACAGTGGAAATTGTGTTTCATCCTCCATCAGATTTTCAGGAGGGAAGTTGTTTGTTTATCCACCAGCAAGCATTTTCATTCCAGCAGTGCAATGTTGATGTTGAAATTGTCACAAACAGGAATCATTCCACCATCAGAATTTAAGGATGTGAGATTATGTTCAGATGTCACAAACAGCAATCAGAAATGTCACAATTTCAGGATTTGAGATTATGTTCATCTGTCATAAACAGCACTGGAATTTCAGGATCTGGGATTGTGTTCTTTGTCATCAAGCATTCAAGCATCACATTTTCAGGAATTGAGATTGTGCTCATCTAGCACATCAAGCATTCAAGAAATAATCAGTCCACAAAAACACAGCAAGCTTATCAGACACTGAGGCTCCTTCAGAAAGCCCACTGATACAGACAGTACAAATTGTGTTTCATCCTCCATCGGAATTTCAGGATTTGAGATTGTGTTCAGATGTCATAAACAGCAGCAGAATTTGAGAATTGGAGATTATGATCAGCTGTTAAACACCATCGGAATTTCAGGATCTGAGATTGTGTCCAGCTGTCATAAACAGCAATCAGGAGTTTCAGGATTTGTTTCATCCTCCATCAGAATTTCAGAATTTGAGATTGTTAAGAAATAAATAATCAGTCCACAAAAACACAGCAAGCTTATCAGACACTGAGGCTCCTTCAGAAAGCCCGCTGATACAGACAGTGCAAATTGTGTTTCATCCACCACCAGAATTTAAGGATGTGAGATTGTGTCCAGCTGCCATAAACAGCAATCAGGAGTTTCAGGATTTGTTTCATCCTCCATCAGAATTTGAGATTGTGTTCTTTGTCAAACAGCAATCATTCCACCATGAGAATTTCAGGATTTGAAATTATGTTCATCTGTCATAAACAGCACTGGAATTTCAGGATCTGGGATTGTGTTCTTTGGCACCAAGCATTCAAGCATCGGATTTTCAGGAGTTGAGATTGTGCTTATCTGTCATAAACAGCATCGGAATTTCAAGATTGGAGATTGTATTCATCTGTCATAAACAACAATCAGGAATGTCAGGATTTCAGGATTTGAGATTGTGTTCTTTGGCTTGTTCTGTCATAAACAGCACTGGAATTTAAGGATCTGAGATTGTGTTCTGTCATCAGAATTGAGCTCAGGCTCAATCAGAAAGCCCGCTGATACAGACAGTGCAAATTGTGTTTCATCCACCATCAGGATTTGAGATTGTTTGTTTAAGTAGTAATAATCAATCCACAAAAACACAGCACGTCGATCAGACACTGAGGCTCCCTCCGAAAGCCCGCTGATACAGGCAGTGCAAATTGTGTTTCATCCTCCATCAGAAATGCATGATTTGAGATTGTGTTCTCTTTTCATCAAACAGTCAAGTAATAATCAATCCACAAAAACACAGCACATTGATCAGACACTGAGGCTCCCTCCGAAAGCCCGCTGATACAGGCAGTGCAAATTGTGTTTCATCCTCCATCAGAAATCCAGGATTTGAAATTGTGTTCAGCTGTCACAAACAGCAATCATTCCACCATCAGAATCAGGATTTGAGATTGTGTTCATCTGTCATCAAGCACTCAAGAAATAACTATCAGTCCACAAGAAAACACAGCACGCTGATCAGACACTGAGGCTTCCTCCGAAAGCCCGCTGATATATGCAGTGCAAAATGTGGTTTATCCACCATCAGAATTCAAGAATCAATAATCAAGATCTCCACATAACAGTGTGTACTCACCAGAATTGGAGTCTTTTCCACAATACGCTGATCACAGTAGCACCGCTTGTTTTCATCCACAAGCAGAAGTCACAGAGAAAAAAAACAATTCCAAATGGCACTGAATGTCCCCCCCTCCTTTCTTTCTTCCTTCTCTCTTATTTTTCTTTTTCTTTCACACTAACCCTAACCTACTCCTCTTCAAGGCCTCAACATAATTCTTATAAAACAGTAGTTTATAACATAATATTATTCATATAACCACCCCACATAGGATAGCACAGTGATTAAAAACAAGTAAACAAACTTTGGACAGCTGTGTTTCTCAACAGGAGCAGACACATGTGTGTGAGTGGGAATGTGGGCGTGGCTACCCTGCTACTAAAACGGGCTGAAATCCTTTAAACTCAGCCATTTATAAAACTTTAAAAAACTTGTGTAATAACAATAATAGTAGCAGTAGTAGTAATAGTAGGATAATAACATGTATATAACACCACAAAATGTAATAATACAGTAGTAAATACTTAAAAAAACTCTTAGGCTGGGCGAGTGTCAGGTGACTGGTCGGGATATGAGGGGAGGGCCTCCAGTACTGTTCAGAGTATTCAACTCATGCAAAAGATTGTCCTTGCACTGCAGTAGTCAGACTCCACTGGTGCGGACCACATGGAGAGGACTGCTGTAGGAGGATTAGACGCTCTGCTTTGTCCAAACTCACTGAGATAGGCATATAGGATAGCCAATAAATAAATATTGTCATACATTAAACCTCAATTTATCTTTTAAAGCTTTCAGTTTGCATTTTTTAATTATTTTTAATAATTTTTAATTATTTGTAATTTTTGAGTATTATAAATTCAGAATTATTCTGGCCTCTCATTCACTTCTTTTTCCACCTGCCTTTCTTCTCTTATAGGCCCCTCATCTGTCCCATTCACTAACCCTAACATCAGTGTCCTCCATGCCTAACCCTAGACACTTTTTTATTTATTTATTAATTTATTATTTTATTATTTTATTTTTTTATATATTTTATTTTATTTTTCCTCTCTAGGCCCTTCCCAGTATCTACCCCTAACCCTAACATATCCCCTCTCTAGTGCCTAACCATAAACACTTTTATTATTTATATATTTTATTTTTCTATATTAATTTTTATATGTAGGTTTTTTTAATTTCCTCTCTAGGCCCTACACAGTATCTGCCCCTAACCCTAACATCCCTCTCTCTAGGGCTTAACCCTAGACATTTTCTTTTTTTAAATGTTTTTTTATTATTTGATTATTTTATTTATTTATTTATTTTCCCCTTTAAGCCACTACCAGTAGCTTACCCTAACCCTAACCTTCTCCTCTGTCAATAACTAACCCTAGATTTGTTTTAAAATTTCCTTTCTTCCTTTCAGTGCCTTAAACTACAAAAAACTCTGGAAATAAATTGTGGAATGGTTCCTGATTCAGTGCCTCAAAGTACAAAACACTCTGGAAGGAACTTGTGGAATGTTTCGGATTCAGTTATGGAAATTGTGGAATGGAAACCTGGACGCTCCAAGACCCATCCTCCTCCCCGTCCCCTCTCCTCTTCTTTCTTCTTTTCTCCTCTAATATGGCTCATGACAGCAAGTGGGAGATGGTATGGGGACTAACATGTGCCGGCCAGTGCCTTGCCTTGTTTCCCGCAAAAACTATGCTGACGTTGGTCAGTATAGGGGAAACTATGAGTACATCTCCACTCTACCTAACCCAAAGCCAACATCAAAGCCAACATTCCATCCATTCAAACCAATGGGATTTGCCTGCCACCTACCTCATTTGGACTTCAGCTTTCGAAGAGGCAACATCTCAGCGCTCTGCAAGCTCTTGTTAGCTAGTTTTTTTCGTGCCCTAGCCTGAAGAAGACCCCTTCAGGGTCGAAACGTCACGCGTGGGCACATTTAGAAGTTAAGTTTCCTTTAGTTAAAAACAAGTTCATTTTTTAATAAGTTAATTTTTTATTTCATTTTTTTAATTCCTTAATTTAAGTTAAATATTTAAAAACCAACAGGCCAACATGGCCTATGACAACCAGGGCTGGGCGGAGATGCGTTATGGCAGGAGACGCCAGTACCTCCCCAGCCTACTTGGGACTCATGGACGAGGGGGAAACCGGGGGATGGACAGCGCATCCCCGACCCGTTTAG